>AJWJ01000067.1:0-67361 GCA_000277445.1 Polysphondylium violaceum | reverse complement strand
AACAACAAAGACGAAAAAAAATCATATATGTAAAATTTTAGAATTGATCGGGGTTGGTAAAGAAAATGATCATATTTATTCGTATTGGCCCGTAGTGTGTGGTTCTGATAGTGAGTCTGATCTTGACAAGCATTGGTCTAAACTAGTACCTCTAATGAGGGACAAGGAAGTGAAAGAGTGTAGAGTTTGTAGAGGGAACCTAACCACACATATTTTCCTCTGGTCATTACGTGAAACAAATTTTGATATAATAGAGGGGAAAAAAGGTGTCCAATATGTGCCAAACCCTACCTAAAGACACCCCAATGTTAAATTCAAAGTATGAATTTTGGGATTATAAGTTGAGGTATTTTAATTCATGCGAACAGTGCCCCGGTTATTATACTATACTCGAATCTCTAAAACTAAAAAAAGATCGCAAACGGGTGATTGATTTAATGACAGGACGTAAATATTTCCAGAGTAAGAAAAATGGTTATGAAAATGATCTCATGGGGTTAGATGATGATATTGACATGGTAATAGATGGACTTACTGCTGAAGATATTTTAAACAATAAGAATTAATTGAAAAAATAGCACATCAACTCATCAAATTTTCATTGATGAATGGAGCACTTTCATTTTTTTAAATTATATTTTCTCTCAAAGTGGGAAATTGAATATATTATTTTTAAAAAATTTTTTAATAATAGGACAAATAAATATTCACGAATAAAAAAGAATCATCTTGTAATCTAGTTTTATTAACTCGTATATGATTTGATTAATGATTTAGTATTTCGATGAAATTTCATTTAGTATTTTTTTTATTAAAAAACATCAGTTTTGTAATATATCTTTATGTTTTATAATAAATTTATAGTTTATAATACATCTGTACTCTAAAAACAAGTTCAATTAAATTATATATAAACTATTTTATTTTATAATTGGATTTATAGACAATTTATACACCTTTAGAGGATGGAGCAGAAGAAGAATGAGATAAAACCAAACAAGTTCTTGAAGGAATATAAACTAAAAGAGAAAAAGGTCTATTATGCCATGGCTTATTTTCAGTATAGTAACAACAAGAGGGATCCAAGTTTTTATGACCACCAAAGTCTTCTCTATCTGAATCTAAAATATTTGTAAATTTACCCTCGACACCACTACCAATACGATAGTCGGTAAAGCTTTTTGAATGATGGAAATTGAAAACAAAAATTAAATCTGCTCTTTCATAGATAATGATTTTGTCTTCTTCATGTTTACATGATACATAGGCTTGGGGCGAACACAACCACTTGAATTGATCCTCTAATTTGTTCATGGCGATATCAAAGTTTCTCAAAAACTTGTATCTCAACAATGGGTCTTTGTAGAGATCCCATCTACGTCTGGCATGATGAAGGCTATTATTGTTTCCTTCTCTGGGGAAATCGACCCACTCTGGATGACCAAACTCGTTGCCCATAAAGTTGAGGTATCCATCGCCACCAAGCGAGCTTGTGATGAGACGAATCATTTTGTGAAGTGAGAGACCACGTGAAATGATTGGAGTTTCAACAGAGAGTGTAGACATAAAGTCGTACATCTCTTTGTCCATCAACCAAAAGGCAAGAGTTTTATCGCCAACCAATGATTGATCGTGAGACTCTGCATAGGCAATGTTTTTCTCTTTGTAACGACGATCGGTTAACATGTAAGTAATGGTGCCCATGCTCCAATCTTCGTCTTTGGTGTCTTTTACCAACTCGATCCATTTGTCTGGAATACCCATACCCAAACGATAATCAAATCCATAGCCACCCTCGCTAAATGGTCGGCAGAGGCAGGCGAGACCAGTGACTTCTTCGGCAATGGTGACAATGTTTGGATTAAGACGATGAAGCATAACATTGGCCAATGTGAGATAAAAGAGACCATCTTCGTCTACGGATGAGCCAAAATAGTCGCTGTAGGAACAAGCAGGTGAAAGACCGTGATGATAGTATAACATACTAGTGACACCATCGAAACGATAGCCGTCAAAATGATAGACATCACTATAGAATCTAAGATTGGATAAAAGAAAACGCATCACTTCCCAGTTGCCATAGTTGAATAGTCTACTATCCCACAAATCATGGTTGCCTCTGCCACCAGAATGAAAGTAATGATGATCTGATCCATCCAACTGATTCAAACCATCCAATACATTTTTGGAAGCGTGACTATGGACCACATCCAAGAATACCAATAACCCCATACCATGAGCAGTGTCTATGAGTTCCATCAATTCCTCTGGGGTACCAAAACGACTACTGATTGCATAGAAATTGGTTACTTGGTAACCAAACGAGGCATAGTAAGCATGCTCCATAATGGCCATCAATTGGACTACATTGTAACCCAATTCCTTGACCATTGGTAAAACAGTGTCTTTAAATTTGGTGTAGGTCGAAATCTCTGGTTGATCAGAACTCATGCCAACATGAGATTCATAGATTTTCAAATCCTTTGGTACGGGTGGTGATTTGTTTTTAAATACATATTTTTTCTCTGGATTCCAAAATACACCATCAAATACTGGATTTTGTTTGGTTTGTTCAACTCTACGAATCCATGCTGGAATTCTATAGTCCCAATTACCATTGGCTAATTTTAAATAAATTTTAATCTTTGATTGATGTGGAATTTGGCATTTACCATTTACATTGTCTAAATGAATATGCCATCTACCAAATTCATCTTTTTTCAATGGATGACTTGATTTATTCCATTGATCTATTTGGATGATAATAGATTATATTTGATTAATAAATTTATACACTATCTATAATATAAATATCTTTTTACTACATACTAAAATCACCAACAAGATAAACTTCATGAGCAGAGGGTAACCATTCTCTATAGTCTACATCACCATTTTCATTGACAATAAAACCAAAATGTTCATATCCTTTTGAAAAATTTAATAAACCACCTTCTTTTTGTTCAAATTGATCAATCATATAGTTTACATGAGCATGTCTTCTTTTAAGATCAGAGGCATAGGGTTCTAACCAAGGGTCATCTGCAATGACTGCTGTACCATCGGTAGCATTTTTATAATCAACTATATATTGTTTTTTTTTTTTAATTAGATATAGATAGATAGATAGAGAGATATAGAGATAGTTGCGTTGATATATTAATATATAGATTTAGTTTTGTTATAGGATGTTATTTTGTTATCATTATCATTATGATCATCATGTTACTATTGATTTTCAATGACAGGTCCACACATATACGAAATTATATTATTTTAATATCCTCATAGCATACCTTTAGACATTGGGTGTGTGAATTAGATTACAGAATAAAAAAGAGAGGGGTGTAAAATGATCTTATAGGGGACAAAATTAAATTAGACAAAGCAAAAAATATTAAAAATAAAAAAAAAAAAAAAAATTACTTTTTATGTCAAAAACCACTTTGAACAAACAAAAATCCCATCTGCTCATTTTACAAATTTTTAAATTATTGAAAAAAAAAAAAAAGGAAAAAAAGATTTGATTTGAAATATTTATATTTATATTTTCGTATATCTATATCGATTCACACACGTTATCATAATGGCACATTTCTATAAATCTGTCAAATATAATAATTTTGACGTTTATTGAATGAATTATGTTGGTGTGTGATATTGAAATCTAAGATTACGTCTTTATCGGGTACTATCGTGTTTTTGTTTTGATAAGCATCCTTATTGGTGTTGATGTGGAGTCGTTTTACAAGGTTTTTAAAATGATCGCATTTAAAGGGTGCTACAGAGAGATAGTGGTGGTTGTGACACAACATCTCATGGTCGTGCTGTGGGGACACGGGCTTAAAGAGTCGGATTTTCGTTTGATGGAGCAGGATATCGATGAGATGATGGTTTTTGAATTCCATGGCGATGTAGCATATCTTGGCCAACAGATCAAATGTGTGGGGGGCGAGTGTGGACTGGAATCTGTCAAAGAGATATAAAATCACCTTGAGTTTGGGTTTCCTGTGTTGATTCAAGTAGGCAATGATCAGCGATGTGATGGATCCGGTGAGGCGCTGGTGCTGGTCGTTGGTCATCAGAGACAGGGCCAACTTGGTTTCGTTGAGTTCTCCCAACACCATGCTCTCTCTGAAGAGGTCGAGTATAGAAGGTGTGTTTCGAAACACTATAAACTGCTGTTGTCGAATGTATTCGATGTCTTGAAGAACCATTGGTTTGTTCGTGCTGTCCAATTGATGGATATTGTGCTGCTTGCATGCATCTTTGAGGAACTTGACCATTTCAATGACAATGTCTTTCTCTTTTCTACTTGTGGTGGATGACAGCAACATATAGACGTCCACTATCAACGCACTCGTAGTTTGTCTCTGATAATTGACATCTTTGATTGAGTTGTAAAATACAATGGAGTTGTGCAAATCGTATTTAGACATGGACTGATATAATAGACTTTTATACATTTCATCAGACTCTAGGGTATTGCCACCGTTGTTAGCACCGCTATACCATAGCTTATATAGATAATCAAGGATATTCCAATGGCCATACGAGTAGGCACACATCATAAATGTCTTTTTGCCGCCAGTAAGAGGAAGGCTTGTTACGATTCTATCTATACAATGCTCGAGAAAATCTATTCGGCCGCGCTTAACAGCCTCTAGGATGATGTTGTTGGACATTGTGTTGGCAGGCTTAATCATTTTATATATTTCAAAGGGATCTACATCACTGGGTAGCGTGGTTGAAAACAAGTCATAGTATTCAAAGATACCGGGATTGTGTAGGAGGAAATGCTCGATATTTGCTCTCGTCGACAATATATTCCTTACCTGATACTGCGGGAAATGGGTTCTGAGCAACTCAAACAACCTCATATCGGACGAATGGGTAGATATTACGAAAATGGATTCCAATGGATAGTGTTCAAACTTTCCACCCTGCTTTGGCCAATACTCTACAAATGCTTTGGCAATCTGATAATCTTCAATCTTTATCATCTGATGCATCACAAGCTCCAATATAACAGATTCATTAAATAGGTTGGGATAAAAACTAGACAAATACTGAAACACCTCTAGTAAAAAGAAACCAGATTTAATAAAAGGCACTTGTTCCATTTCTTCAACATCCTTATAGACCACCACCTTGTATCCAAACATCATAGTAAACGATACACCCTTACTACCATACTTTTGAACATATAAATCATAATTGAAAAATGATGATACTGATAAAATCCATTTAAATAGCTCTAGTTTATTATTATTATTATTATTACCATTACTATTAATACTATTACAACATGTACAATAATCTTTTAATAAACCATAGACAAAATCATTGTCATTCCAGAAATCCAAAGATCTAAATCTATCTTTGTTCTCTAAAAAGAAAGGATCATCGATGAATAGAGAATAACAACGAAACTGTATGTTTTTCAAAGCACCATAACGAGTATCAAACAATCTAGTTAGGTCTGTATTTAATGTACCACTTTTAGAATGGGTACTAAATGTTTTGTTGAAACCCATAATCTTTCTTCTCTTGTTTGTGTAACCAAAGGTTCGAAACACCAGATCAGGAAAGTATTCCAATGAATTTCTATTTTCATTCAAAAACAATTGATATAAATCATTTAAAAACGAGTCAATTTCGTTGTCATCTTTAAATATTCCTTTTAATCCTTCTATATCTATCTTTTTCTTGTTACTGTTGCTATTGTAATCTAACCAATCCTGGTAATATGTAAAAGATCGTTCTCGATTATTATCACTATTACTGTTGTTACTATTACTATTATTAAATAATGATTTATATCTATTTAACTTTTCCAATAAAATGACTTTGTTACGAGTATTTATAATATCATGTAATTGAAGATCATCATACTGGTGATAGATTACACTGTTACTGTATAGATAATATCCTTTTCTTTGGGAACCGAGATATCCAAATATTTTGTTTTTTAAAAATACATTTTTATATATCTTTTGAAAGAGTTCATTCATATTGTTGTTGTGATCTTTGTGAGAATTCCAAAATTGTGCGAACACTTTTTCATTTTAATTTTAAAAACCTTAATTTTTTTTTAAATTGTAAATTAAAAAAGGAGGTGATTAAGATTTAATCTCTATAAAAAGAATCTTTTAAAGTTTTACTGATGGTATCCTTATTTTCTTACAAGCATGATAACTCTGTTATATTGATCGTGTGATAATGAGAGACATCAAACTTTGAGGAACTTTGATTTGTAGTATGAGCATGTTTTACGATAACAGGATCTACAAGAAGGTCATGATGTATTTTTAATTTATCTTGGTAAAATCACCAAGTTATGTCAGCGGACCTAAATATGAAGACTTGTGTGCAGATGGGGAATCTGTTAAAAAAATCAATCAAAGTATCAGTACCTGAATACGAAGATTATTTGATGACATGGTACAGGTATTCTTGATGATGAAAATATTTTTCCTTTTTCTTTCACGTGTCCAAGTACAATCCCTGAGAATTTGCAATCGAGTGTATAGAATATCTTTAAGATTATTTCGAGTGTACGACCACATCTATTACTCTCATTGTAGATTAGTAAATAAAGTTTCAGATATTCATTAGTGTATATTTGATAATTTTCTCCGATCCGGTTGTAAATTGATCTAATAATTTTATAATAGTAATTTCTTTTTTTTTTTTTTTTATTTATATCTATATATATATTTTAAAATATATATATATTTGAATTGATTTTAATTAAATTGTTTATTCATATAATAATTCTTTTTCTTCATCTTCATCTTCAATCATACTCTTTACTTTAACTGGATGGAGTTGGGTTGGGGTGGTCATAGAGGCTTGTTCCAAATCCAGGGCTTTTTGATTCTCTTTGGCTTTCATATCCTTCTTTTTCTTTCCTTGAACTTTCTTTAATCTATAAAACTCTTCTCTTTCAGATTCATCCAACTCGGTGATAATGTAGTTGATGGTGTTTTCAAGACGTGGCTTGACGACATATTCAATGGCATTGACACGTCTGTTTGTAATCTTGATAACTTCATCCAATGTAATAAAAGCAGTTTGTAATGATGCCAAAGCGATCAAAGCTTCGACGGCCTTGATGTGGGATTCACGAGATTTGTTGATTTGTTGACCACCCTTTGAAAGACCTGTAAGTTCTTGTGTGGTGCTAATTGTTCCTTCTGAAAGTTTTTCAAATGTTGGTAAATGAACACCTGCTACATTTTCAGTGGTCATTCTTACTGAAATATTGGCTGTTGTTACATTTTCAATGACTGAATTACTATACGATATTATTGTATTAATATTATATCTATTGTTGTTAAACTAATGTAATGTTGTTGTTGTTGTATACATACGAGAAATCACCAGCAGCATATTTAGCGGCAGCAAGAGAAAAAGAAGCATCTCTCATAGTTGTACCCATTAATTGTTTGTTTTCAACAATGTGTGCTAGAATCTTTCTGAAACGCATAGTAAGAGCATCAGATTTCTTTTTTAAAAGTGAATGACCAGTAGCAGCACCCTTGAATTTGATTTTCATAAGAGTGAGGGCCCTAAATTATTTCGATTATTAATATCTCTACTTGTTTATATTATCCCTAAAGTTTTTAATTGATAGGATATATAGGTGTGTAATATAGATATATGACTACTCGTAGACTATGGTCACATCACACTGCTATTTACACTAATCGAGGTAGACAACTTACATTCTAGTTGGGAAAATATTTAATCTATTTTTACCAGACATGTTTGAATGGTTCTATGTATGTGTATATAGGAGAATATATCGGAGGAAAATAAAAATAAAAAAGAGTTGATGAAATTAAATCTACTGTACAAATTTAAAATAATCTTTTTGGTTTATAGTTGTAGTTTTAGTTGTAGCTGTAGTAAACTAATAGTTCAACACACCCGATTCCTAACAATATATTATATATTATTACGCGCACACACTAATAACACGATAAATTATCTCTGTTTGATTAATCAAAAAAGACCTCACTAAACTAAAAAAAAAAAATGAAAGAAAAAAGATACTTTTTTTTTAAAAAAAAAATAATCAAAACCTGGGGAGAGAGGAGGAGAAATTTTTACACGACTGGGCATTTTTCTCATAGAAATTTTTTGGCTCGCATAAAAACTTTCAAGACTGCGGGCAGTGTGTTTGTTCATACAAATTTTTTTCTCTCATAAAACTTTTTATATTGTGTGAAAAAAATTTTAAATGATTGTAACGTTTTTTTCCCCACACACCCATTGTCAAAATTGCATGAAATGAAAAAAAAAATAAAAAAAATAAAAATAAAAAAAAAAGAAGATCATTGTCGATCACAATTTTATCTGTATGTTTTAAGCACCCCTTTAGTCCGATTATAGCAAGTGATATTCATAATGGTAAAAGGAAAAAAGAATCAAAATGATGATGCAAACAAAGATAACAATAACACACCAAATAAAAAGTTGAAAACATCAACATCAACTGACACTGGTAGTAATGATAATAGTAACAGCAACAACAACAATAGTAATAGTAGTAGTAAATACACATTATCGGATATTCTCAGCGATGATATAACTAAATTCAGTATGAAACATTGGTTAAATGGAGTAAACAAAGATAGTTTTGAAACAAATATAGTTGAAAAGATATACAATACAGAGATGTTGGTATCTCCACAGAGAATTCAAATATTAGAGTTGTCACACTACTTGGAAAACTATTTGTGGCCCAATTTCAATGCAGAGGTGACTGAAAAGTATTTTATAATGTCTATTATCATGATGATAAACGAGAAAACCAAAGAGGGTTTAAATTCATTCGAATGTCTTCATAGTAATGAACCTTTGTTTAAAACATTGTTTGAAAAGATCCTTCAATTACAATTAAATGAACCAGTGGAATTGGTTCACTATATTAGATTTTTAATCAATAGTTTTCAAAATGTTGAAGATGCAATGGTTAGAAATGAATGTTTAAAAATTGTATCCTACCCAATCTATATAAATCTATCACCTGGTCGTTATCAATTGGAAACTAGAGATCTCCCTTTACCAATTCAAAAGAAATTACAAATATTTAAAAAAAAAGTCTCGACTTCATTAAAATCAAATACAAACGATAAAATTGGTAAACTATTATTTAATATCAATTCATTTAATCAACTTATATATTAATTTATTGAATTTAGAATTTAAATATCAAAGATTTTTATTAGATTTAATGAAACAATTTATAAATATTTTAACAGATTCTATTACAAATAATAATCAAGAACAAAATATTATAAATTATTGTGAAAGATTTATGGAATTAATGATTGATTTAATGACACAAATTACAACCCGTAGATTCTTTTTTGCTTTACAAGATGATTTTCATTTATTAATTCGAGTTGATAATCTTTTAAATTCAATCAAGGATGTCAAGAAAAAAGAACCTTATCAAAATTTAATACAATTATTGGGTATCTATAAGTTTTATTCAAATTTTGATATCAATAATTTTACAGGTGATGAATTATCAGATGATCAAATCACTGGTTTACATTATTTAGATATTCAAGAATTACAAAAAACTATTTTTAAAGATTTTCCAGAAATTAAAGAATTTTCTCTTCGTAATATTTCCTTTATCGAATCAAAGGACCAATTAATTAAAAATCTTGGTTTATTATCAGAAGAAAGATTAAATCATCTTGCTTATTTATTAAATTTACAGTCAAAAGTAATGTATAATTATAATGAATTTAATTATATTTTTATATTAACTTTAAAAATTTAAATTTTAGGAAACAAATGAATCAAAAGAATTTTTAATAGATTTATTTGTATCAAAATATCAAAAAAAAGTATCATTAATTAAAGAAATCAATTCAGTATCAGTTTATCCAACAGAATCATTACTTTGGGATGAAAATGTTATACCAAATTCAACCTATCATGGAGATAAAACATTATCATTACCAAAATTAAATCTTCAATTCCTTTCGTTTAATGATTATTTAATGAGAAACTTTTTCTTGTCAAGATTAGAGAGTGCTTATGAAATTCGTTCAGACATTGAAGATGCAATTAAAAGATTAGATCCTCAACTTGAGGACGGTAAAACTATTTTCAAAGGTTGGTCTAGAATGGCATTACCTCTTTCAACTCCATTTAAAATTACAAGTGTTCATGAACCAAGTTTGGGTGAAACTAAACCAAAATATGTAAATGGTTATATCAATTTAAATTTACAAAATATTAAATCTCAATCAATTCGTAATGAATGGGATTCAATTAAAGATTATGATGTTTTATTTTTAATTACAATTGATAAAACTACATCTCTTGATAATAGTAATGAATTTATAAAGAAATTTGGTATAAAATCAATAAGAGGTTGCCAAGTTTTAGATACTTTTGATAATAATAATCAAAATAATAATAGTAAAAATAATAATAATAATAGTAATAATAGTACAACAAAATCAATTAAAGTTTCATTAGATACAAATCAATATGAATTAGATCAAGATAATCTTTCAATATATAATAATTTTAATATAGTACTTAGAAGAAATCCAAAAGAAAATAATTTTAAAGCAA
The DNA here is from genome assembly GCA_000277445.1 of Polysphondylium violaceum. NCBI lineage: Eukaryota > Evosea > Eumycetozoa > Dictyosteliales > Dictyosteliaceae > Polysphondylium > Polysphondylium violaceum. The sequence continues at coordinate 56,750 of AJWJ01000067.1, read as the reverse complement.
TTATGGACACAATTATTTCATTGACAAATTCAAAGACTTATTTACCAGATTGGTTTAGTTCAATATTTTTAGGTTATCCAAATGATTCATCAATGGCATCTAAAGATATTGAAAAAACTATATTATTTAATGATACCTTTTTATCATTGGATCATTTAAAATCTAGTTTTCCAGATAAATCAATTGAAATCTCTGAAAATTGTAAAGATTCCACTCAATTTAAAATTACTTTTAAAAAAGATGATCAATTATTTGTAGATACTTATTCTACTAATGGCAAACAAATGGAAAAAAGAAATAAGATTAAATTTACACCAACTCAAGTTAAAGCAATTCAAACTGGTACCTCTGAAGGACTTTGTTTAATTGTTGGACCACCAGGAACAGGAAAGACTGATATAGCAGTTCAAATCGTTTCAAATATTTATCACAATTGTCCAAATCAACGTACTCTTATAGTCACTCACTCTAATCAAGCTCTCAATCAATTATTTGAAAAGATTTATAAACTAGATATCAATGAGCGTTATCTTTTACGTCTAGGTCATGGTCAAAAACAACTTGATGCTGGTGGTAAAGATTTTACAAAATCTGGTAGAATTGATTTTTGGTTAAATCTTAGACTTGAACAACTATCCAAAGTTGATCGTCTTGCCAAAAGTATAAACATCATGGATGATGTAGCCTACACTTGTGATACAGCAACTCAATTCTTTTCCTATCATGTTTTATCTAGATGGGAAAAATATTTATCAGATTGTTCCACCAAAGGCGATAATCAGTTTTTAATTGATCATTTCCCATTTACTAGATTTTTTGAAAACGTTTTAAAAACTAATCCATTTGACACTAAAGACTTTGAAAAAAATCAAATTAAAATTCAATCCCTCTGGAAAGAAATTCAAGAGATTTTCAATGAAATTCAAGAGTGTCAAGTGTTTGAACTTTTAAAATCGCCAACTGATCGTTACAATTATCTCTTGTTAAAACAATCTAAAATTGTGGCCATGACATGTACACATGCCGCCATGAAACGTGATGAATTTATAAAATTGGGTTTCAAATTTGATAATCTTGTCATGGAAGAATCTGGTCAAATATCAGATATTGAATCCTTTATCCCGCTTCAATTACAAAATATTAATTTCTCTGAAAAGAATAGACTTAAAAGAGTGGTATTGATTGGTGATCACAACCAATTGCCACCCGTTGTTAAAAATCAATCCCTACAAAAGTTTTCACACTTTGATCAATCTCTATTCACTCGTTTAATTAGATTACAAATTCCACACATCACATTGGATAGACAAGGACGTTCAAGACCTTCCATTTCGCAACTTTTCACTTGGAGATACAAAGGATTAGAGGATTTAGAAATTGTAAAAACTAAACCAGAGTTTCAACTATCAAATCTTGGTTTTGCTTATGAATATCAATTGATAGATGTTGATGATGGACAAGAAAGTGAGCCAGCTCCCTATTTCTATCAAAACTTGCAAGAGGCAGAATATATAGTGGCCACCTATCAATACATGAGAATGTTGGGTTACTCTGACAATCAAATCACCATCCTCACAACTTATAATGGTCAAAAAGTTTTACTTCGTGAGATTTTCAATATCAAATGTAAAAATAACCCTCTCTTTGGAATGCCACACAAAATTACAACCATTGACAAGTATCAAGGTCAACAAAATGATATCGTCCTACTTTCACTCGTTAGAACTAAATCCTATGGTCATATTCGTGATATTCGTCGTTTAATCGTTGCAATGTCTAGAGCTAGATTGGGTCTCTATGTATTTTGTAAAAAACAATTCTTTTCAAATTGTTATGAAACCATCACTGTATTCAACAAATTGTTGGCAAGACCCACTAAATTGATTTTAACAAAATCTCAAGATCAAAATCGTAAAATTACTGATCCCCTAGATTCAGAAAATACTTTTGAAATTGAAAATTATTCCCATATGCAAGCTTTAGTGAATTCAAATTTATAAATAAATAAAAAGTATTTATTTTTTTTTTAAATTATTATTAATACATAGATGGATTTAATAACAACCAGAGTGACAACCACCACCTAACAAGTCAGTGACTAAATTACTGGCAACAACACCAACACCAAAAACAGCACCACCGACAACAGTAGTAGTGCCAATGAGGGCATTACCAAGTGAATTTCCAAGTGATAAACCACTACCACCACAACCACCACATGCACTACCATTTAAGCCTTGACCTGAGGAACCTGATGACTTGGAAATGGATGAAGATGACATAGTTTTCATGGAACCACTCATAGCAGAAAGGGAAGCTACCATTATGAGTTGATTAGAAATAAAGATTTTTAAAATAGAAGATTTGATTTATTAAATATTTACCAAAGATTGTCATTTTTATAATAATAGATTGTTTAATAAAAAAGTTGATTAGATGAATAAATCAATTTTCATTTCTATCCAATTTATACTTTTTTTAAATATGTTCAAAATTGCAAAAAATAAAAATTCGAAGAGATAATTGTTGAGATTATTGATGAGATTTAAAAAGTTTAACCAAATAAAGTGTTAGTTGGGAAGTGCTAGATTTGCTGAGCTCATGCTCTCATTGAATTAATTAAAAATTTCTAAATTTCCATTATATATTTTGAAGAGAGTTACTCTCAAAGGTGAAGGCATATGAGGAGGTTTGATATCAATTAATTGAACTAGTTTATTTTTGTTTTTTTTTACTGAAAATCAAAGATCTACTGAAGTTTTAAAATTTCAAAAGATACTTGTTGAGATTGTTGATGAGATTTAAAAGGTGGAACCATACAAAATGCTTTCATAGGGAAGTGCTACTAGATTTTGGTGAACTAATTTCACCCTTCTCTGATTCAATTAATTAAAAAACTCTATCTTTTGTTACATGAGAGGGTGGTGATAAAAGATTTGATCAAATTTGGTGATAGTGGTGGGGTGAAAGTTTTGATTTTTGAAAAATTTTTTCATAAAATAAAGACGATAAGTTTTTATATCGTACTAGACATAGGAATTACCAATACAAAGATATCCTTTAAGAGTTTATAAACACCACTTCCATGAATTTTTTTAATTTATGATATTGTTATTATAAAATCGAAAGGATTTTAAAAAATGGCTTTGTTTCAATACTAAAAACTAAGATATAAATATTAGGATAATATTTTCTTATTCTACATCAAATCAAAACTTTATTAATTAATAATATTAAAAATGACTATCTTTGGTAAATATTATAAATACTTCAAAAAAAAAAACCAAATCATTAATTAAAATTCATAATATAGCCTCCCTTTCTGCTATGAGTGGTTCCATGAAAACTATGACATCTTCATCCATTTCTAAATCATCTGGTTCCTCAGGTCAAGGTTTAAATAGTATTGCATGTGGTGGTTGTGGTGGTAGTGGTTTATCACTTGGAAATTCACTTGGTAATGCACTCATTGGTACTACTACTGTTGTTGGTGGTGCTGTTTATGGTGTTGGTGTTGTTGCCAGTAATTTAGTCACTGACTTCTTTGGCGGCGGTTGTCACTCTGGTTGCTATTAAATAATTTTTACCTTTTGTACTTTAATTTGTTTTATTAAATAAATTATACCATTATTTTTAATAAACAAAAAATACTTGATGTGAAATTATATTATATATGAGCTGATAAGGAACTTGTTTATGTGAACTAAAACTATTTCTGATCAATCAGATCTAAATGGTCTATTAAACAGATAATTTTTAAATATTTAGAGCCAAAGTGCTTCATCATATTTGTGAAAAAATAGGTTTGGAGACCCAGGCCAAATGGTATAGGAGTGGAATTGAATCCTTTTTCATATATACAAAGCAATTTGGTATCTTGAGATGTTTCAACATTGGTTGATTCAACGATTCCATCTATAACAAATTCTATTGGCCAATTGGAATTGATTTGAAAGATCTTTGTCTGTTACATCGCCATGCATAGAGAAAGTGCGAGTGGAATTATAAATGCATATCTCTTGATTCTATGCTTTTCTTTTAGATCTTTACTCGTATTAGTATATAATAACTTAGGGATACCAATTGCTTACGACTCTCGAATAGTGATGTGATTTTGAATCAATAGTTGATCTGTCATTTACCGAATCCCGATTCATACCATCTTTGTTATTATTTGTTAAAATTGCCTCCATGAAAATAGTATATATCTCACTAGTAAAAATATCTAAAAATAATCATCGAGTAAAATTATGCTCCGAAGGAAAAATTAGGAATCCTCTATATTTCTAGGAGTTTCTAATATATTTGCTACGCTAAGAATATATTGGATGAGTGGGAATTTTCGTCTCCTCCTAAGAAAGGAAATCCTCTACTTAATTTTTTCATCCTACAGTTGCGCAAATTATTTAAAGGTCGAATGAAAATTTCAAGATTTTAAGAAAATAAAAAAATAAATTTTCAAAAACCCAAATCCTTTTTAGATATTTTGAAAAAGACCTAACTTTTTTTTTTTTACCCATCGAAAAATTAAGAGGCATGACTTTATTTTGCAATACATCAAAAGAGAATGAAAACTCCTATAAAATATACACTACTCCTGTGTATCAGTATTTTATGCACAGTGTATCGCACTGATGCACAGCAACAAAACATTCCAACTGTGGTTAAGATTTATGAACCACCCTATCAACAATTTAGTAGTCCTCCATATCAATGTTCTCGACCTATAATGGTATTGTTAGAACTTAACGGATTCGATATTATAGATTATGAAATGAAAAACTCTACACATGCACTCATACAAACAGGTTATTATGTACCTGTTTCATCAAGTCTAACTCCTATTTTAACTTTAGAAGACACAAACAACACTGAAATACAGATTAGTACAAATATTACATTAACTTGTGATGGTAAGTTTTATTAATATTTTATTTTAGCACACAACAATACAATATTAACTTCTTTTAAATTTATAGCGGCTCCTTTTCCTCTCGAGATGAAAGAGCAAATTATATATGCGCCCCTTACCTATTATCAAGATTTTTTATATCTTTCCTATAAAATCAAAGGAGTGGGTCCAGAACGGGCAATACTTTATCTAAAAGAGGAATCTAGTTTCTTTGTTGATACCCCACAAGAGAGAAGAGTAACACCTGGTTTTGATCCCTCATTAATTACAGGTACCAATGGAAATACCAATCTCAATTATTCTTTGACAGATACTTTCAATAGAACAACAAGTTTTACCATTCCAACATTTCTTCAAGATTATCAATCACCTGGTCAAGTTAAAGATATCTCGTTTTATCCATTATCAAACAAACTAACTTTAGGATTAATCCCAATTGTTACTATGGAGGTAGAGGGTAATCTTGCCATTCCATCAATTAAAAGAGATTTAGAAGGTTTTCCGTTCTCTTATTATCAATATCTCTATCCCGTTTCAAGGTTAAACGGGAAAACACAATATATAGCTGCTTTGAAATCTAAATATATATATAATCAGACCTTAACATTTGGTGTATTTAATTCCCCATTATCAACAAAGACCAAAGTATATAGTATGACACTTCAGGATGACATGACTTATGGCAATGAGTCTGCCACATACACAATGATAGATAAAACAAAAGCATTGTTTACTGTAAACTTTAAATTACAAAATCTTCAAAATAGGACTCCAGGTGTCTATTTTTTCAATTCAAATAATGGAACAATATACTCCGAGAGATACGGTATTGGCAAAGGAACAGAACTATCTTATGAATTTACAATTTCTAGTTTAATATCATATCAAGATACTATTTCATTTGGTTTTGGCGGTAGACCATTCCCCACAACCCTTTCAATTCCGGTTCCAAATGACAACATCCCACCTCAAATTATTCATATTACAATAGAAAGGTTACCACAAGGTGAAATGCTTTTCAGGGTTCATGCTATTGATGACTTGTCTGGCGTAAGTAAAATAGAAGTGTTTCAAACAGGGACAAAATTATCACTCGCAAATTTGGTGTCAGGAACTCCTTTAGATGGAATTTTTGAAATAAGAGCAAGAGTAGCCACCATCGGAGATTATGTTGGATATGCGATTTGTGATAAAGTTAATAATTGTAAATATTCAACTAGTTTATCACTTCCTTTTTATACAATGGATAAACTCCTACCAGCCGTTCCAGATTATGACTCAGCCGACGTTGAATACACTCACTTTAGCTTTGAACAAAACAATTTAGATTTATCTAAATTTGGTTTATTTAATACTGTGTATTTAAATTCTACAAATGTAAATTTAAACTCTGTTCCAGTAATATCAATACAATTAACAAAAACTATCGCCTTATTTGAATCCTCTAAATATGAATCTGATTATATAATGGAATGGGATTCAGAAAAAAAGTTATTTAAAAAAACCTTTTATGTCCCACCCAGATTGTTTAAAGGAACAATCGAATATTTTATTTTCTATAAATCGAAATCAATATCTTCAGCTGAAATGTATCAAAAATTCAAAGAGGCAGCAGAACTTAGAGTATTAGATTCAGAAAATCCAGATGAAATGCCGCCAATTGTCTCAAGAATAGAGTTTAGTCCCTCAAGCCTAACAATAAACTCAAATCAACAACAAACAATTATATTAATCGTGGATATTGAAGATCCTATCAATGGTTTGGACTATGGGTCAATAAAGATTGGCACAGATTATGATTCCTTCATAGGATACTCTTTTGATTTTAAACCATCAGATGCAATTAATAGAAATCCATTTTATGGAACCTATCATTTTAAATTTAATATTAATGGTAATTGTAGATCTCAAAACTACTATATCAAATCAATATCTTTGGTTGATACCTCTGGTCATCAATCAAATACTTTGGGAAATACCATTAATCCATTATTTAAACTTTATGATTCGACCTCACTTTATTTACCTGTCCAGTGTACAATTCAATTGGATTCAACACCACCCGTTATAAAATCATTACAATTATCTAAAACAATTTTCAACTATAATAATTTACAAAGAGGCTTCGGTATACGTTTAATAACTCAAGATGATATATCAGGTATCTCCCTTAGTCATAATCCAATTGTATTCATAGAAGCTGATGATAATGGTTTTGATCAAGTTGAAATGAAATTAGACTCTTATGATTCAAATTCAAAAACAGCCAATTACTATGCAACATCAACCCTTGCATTTAATCTTGGATCTAATACAGGTCTAGTCATGTCAGTGTATGGTATATATGATAATCATTTAAATACAAATGGTTATTCAGCTGAAGATTTAAGATTGGCGGGACTTTTATCATTTATAAATACTACTTTTGTTAGAGGTCCTGTTATAGAGGATGCAAATCCAATCTCTAGTTTGGGGGGTGAATTATACTTATTTGGTAAAAACTTTAATGGAGAAAATGTATTTGCAATGATTGATTATCTAGATGGTAAAGGATTCCAAACAACTAGATTGTTTTCTAAGTATACAGGATCATCATTGTCAATTGCAGGTGTGATTCCAAAAAGCAAATCATTTTTTGTCAAGCTTTCATCAGATGACATTGAATCAAATGAGTTTTTAGTTATTCCAGTGCCAGCCATAGATGAAAATGTAAACTTTTGTTTTGGTAATCCTGTTTGTGGTGGTCCAGAAAAAGGTTATTGTGCCAGTAAAATAGCAGGTTGTGTTTGCTTTGAACCATACTCTGGTATTTCTTGTAGCAACCAAAATGTAAACAGCACAGACCCCGATGTACAAAACAAACCAGATATTGATAATGAGTTTGATATTTTCAAATATCAAATATCTGTTGTTAGGATCAATGAAATGGATATAAACTCCAAAGCTATCAAATCACATCCACTTTCAGATTGGGTCTTTAAAAACGTCAGTACAACAACAAGAAAACAGTATCAATATTCGACCGAGATCAAAAACAATGATATCACAACACCCATTGATATCAATATCATCTTTTTTGATAAACTAGAACAAGTCATCTTTGCCAACAATGAATACTTTATGACACCAAACTCTATCAAGTACATCATTTCATTTGGCTCCTATTCTTTCTCGAGTTCATTAAATACTCTCCAACTCGTAATGGCCACAAACTTTACACTCAATTCAAATGAAACCTGTTCATCGGTATCTTCTGGTAACTCATCACTGACATCGGAATACTTTAAATTCAAAGTAAATGATGGTTATTTATTTTCAAGATTTGTTAAACTTGGTGTAATCGATAAAAGACCACAAACAATTATTAATGAAATTATAACATCCAACGATGAAAAAGAATCTAATAATATATTTTCACAAATTGGTATTCGTATACCTTTTTACACTAAAAGCGCTCTCCTAGATCCAGATTTTTCTGTTTTAATAGATTCTAAATCTGCCAAAGAAGAAGAAAACTCTTTTTGTGGAAAAAATAATGATAGTCAAGATATTCATAAAAATAGATTAAGTACAGGTGCTATTATTGGTATTATTTTCGGATGCATCGGTTTAGTCGCCATTGTAACCATATCGATTGTTATTTATATTAATAGAAGGAGAATTATGGTTCATTCTATTAAATTAAAAAAATTTGTAAAGAAAAATTAATAAACTAAACTTGGTTTTATTTATTAAAATTTTCAATTAAATAGACAACATTCTGTTCATATTTTTCAATAATGACTTTATCTCTCAAATATTCTAAAATATGAGAACATCTACTGTGAGCACTTGATTGTATGGGTCTGAGATTTTTTTTTAATGACCAAGGTGGTCCGCGATGAATTAAAAAAAAGAAATTTTATGACATGAAAGAGAAGGAAAATAAGTTTGTAAGACTCCAACATCTATTTTTATATCTATAGTTTAGGATGAAATCCAATCATTCAGTGTTTACTAAGTTTTCTAGAACCAAAAAGGGTAATTTTACTATCACTGTTTTTAAAGGAATAACAATCGGGATCAATATATAAAATAAAGGCTAATACATCAGAGCTTATTGGTTCAGTAAAAATTCTCCATCTCTATATAATGGGATAGTTAGGATCATCTTTGAGACATTTTATTCAAGAACTACCCCGAAAACTACCTTAATAAAAATAGCTTCATCGAAATTGGAATGTTCAGTAATAATTTTTCAATGAAGTTTAGACATCAATTTCCATTCGCGATAATTTTTTTATTTTATGCAAGAATAAGATGTTGTCAATAAATTTAGATTTTTTTTTTTCTAGTAGTTTGGTCTAATTTTAATCTAGATATAATGAGTTGATCTAGATCGGTATTTTGTTGATATTTGAGTTTTATTAAAAGATAATTACAGAGATCTGATCGAAAAAATCCCAAACAAGGAAATAAATCTCATTTTGTTTCAGAACATTTTGTGTAGCCCCACACTTTCCAGAACTAATCATTTTCAAAAGGTATAAAAGGAATTTTTCTTTACAACATTTTCAAAAAAATGCCCATTTTCGCACACACAAAAAATGAAAAAAGAGCTGCCAGAAAAAGTTTAATTTATTGACAACAATTTTAATCGGATCTTTAATAACCCCCCAACACTATGGGCATTCTGATACTAATGTTTGAATAATATACTGGTGATAAAATAGGGTGTATTCAATTATTGTTATTGTTGCATTAAGATTATTATTTTGCTATTCTTGTTTTATAAAATCTTGAGGGGACCAATTGTTGTAAACAATTGTTTCATTTATATATTCAATATTACTCTTGTAATTGGTACTATTAGTTGATGATCTTGATTAATATTAAGTATATTTAATTCTGCTGTGCTAAGTTCTATAAAACACCATACTAGAGTGAACAAAAACTAGATCAACACAAAAACTAACAATATAATAACAGAACCTACCTTCATGATAGTATAAACCAAATGAGGCAACAAATATCATCAAAATCTATTTTTGTCTGAGATATAATAATGAGATGAAATTAAAAAGATCTGTAAGAACGAGTCGAAATAAAAATATTCAAATGAATTTTTTAAAAAAAATCATAAATAGTTTATTAGATTCCATAAAGAAAGATGGTTAACCCTGTTCTATAAATTATTTAATAACAACCAGAATGGCAACCACCACCTAATAAATCGGTGACTAAATTACCGGCAACAACACCAACGCCAAAAACAGCACCACCAACAACAGTAGTAGTACTAATGAGTGCATTACCAAGTGAATTTCCAAGTGATAAACCACTACCACCACAACCACCACATGCAATACTATTTAAACCTTGACTTGAGGAACCAGATGATTTAGAAATGGATGAAGATGAAGTCATAGTTTTCATGGAACCACTCATAGCAGAAAGGGAGGCTAGATTATGAAGTTATTAATTAATGATTTGTTTTATATTTATTTTTAAAATAAAAGTAAATTTACCAAAGATAGTCATTTTTTTTATTGTAAGTTTGTTAAGAAAGTTAATTAAATTATGTTTTGATTTGATACAGAATAAGGAATTAAATAGACTTTTAGTCTTCAAGCAAAGCCATTTTAATAAGTGAATTCAATTTTATAATAAAACAATATCCTTAATTAAATAAATTCATGGAAGTGGTGTATAAAAAATCCAAAATGGTATCTTTTATATCTTTGTATTGGGTTACTTATCTGCCTAGTATGATATAAAAACTTATCGTCTTTATTTTTTGAATAATATTTTTAAAATCAAACGTTTACCCCACCACTATCACCAAATTTGATCAAATCTTTCATCATCACCCCTTTCATGAAATAAAAGATAGAGTTTTTTAATTAATTGAATCAGAGAAGGGTGAATTTAGTTCACCAAAATCTAGTAGCACTTCCCAATGAAAGCACTTTGTATGGCTCCACCTTTTAAATCTCATCAACAATCTCAACAAGTATCTTTTGAAATTTTAAAACATCAATAGATCTATGGTTTTCAGTAAAAAACAAAAATAAACTCCTTCTCTTTTAGTGGATTAAAAAAAGTATAAATTGGATAGAAATGAAAATTAATTAATTCATCAAATCAACTTTTCTATTAAACAATTGAACTAATATTCTAAAAATGACTATCTTTGGTAAATATTATAGTATACTATTATTATGGTTTTCAATTTATTAACAAATCTTTAATAATTTCAACTCTAGCCTCCCTTTCTGCTATGAGTGGTTCCATGAAAACTATGACATCTTCATCCATTTCTAAATCATCTGGTTCCTCAAGTCAAGGTTTAAATAGTATTGCATGTGGTGGTTGTGGTGGTAGTGGTTTATCACTTGGAAATTCACTTGGTAATGCCCTCATTGGTACTACTACTGTTGTTGGTGGTGCTGTTTTTGGTGTTGGTGTTGTTGCCAGCAATTTAGTCACCGATTTATTAGGTGGTGTTTGTCACTCTGGTTGTTATTAAATAATTTATACCTTTTGTACTTTAATTTGTTTTATTTATTAAATAAAATACCTGATCATTTTTATCATTGACATCTTGGGCTTATTTGGATTAACATGCATAGATGGTTGTTTATAAACTTTATCCACACAACTAAAAAATATCTCCTTTAAAAAAAATTTTTTAAATTAAACATTTCTTTTTTTTTTTTGGGACTCCCGCCCCCTTTTTTTTTTCAAAATATCCAGCTTGGGTATTTTTACCCCTAATGTATATGGCTTGTGTAACAATGAATATTTTCCTAATATTTACACCTATCTACTTTAAGCAAAATGGATAGATATACAACAATACTGCTATTATTCTTGTGTTTAGGTAAGAATAGATACATGACGCATAGATAGGTAGATATATAGATAATATATTAACAATATCTAAATGTATTCTAGTCATAAATGTTAGATCAGGAATAACAGATGTTAAAGATGTTACACCATTTCAAACGGCAAACTATGATTATCCCAGTGGTGGCAAATGTCAGAGAACTTTATTTGTTTTAGTAAACATAACCGATGATCTAGATATTAATTTCGGTTCAAATGCTGCTTTCAATCAACAATTGGTGTCTACATTTGACAGAATACAGGTGTTGAAGTTTACAATATCAATTCAACCCTCATCCAGCAACATTTCAGAGAACCTTAATCTCTATGACGACAAATCCCGACACTATAGTTATCTAAACTTTTTCACTAATTTAGTTTGTTCAGGTAAGAATAGATATTCAAGATAGATCATTGATCTTTAGTTCATCATTAACGAATATCTCTATCATGAATATAGACTCGGCACCTTTTTTAAATAGCGTGGGAAACTTGGAGATATACCCTCAGAAGAATCCTAAAGGATTCTATTCGACAGTTAGAACCTTTAGTGATTATCAATACTATATGGGTATTCAGACACCGAGTGTAAATCTCCAGATTGTCGATATCAAAAGAACTGTTTTCACATTTACTTTAAACATCTTTCAACTCTTTTCCGATTATAATATAAATATTCAAGATACTCTTGGACATAGCGGACAGATTCAGCTAAAGACGTTTCTTACGTCGGCCTTCAATTTAGCTACTCTGGTGACACAACAATCGTATCCAACCTCTTGCGTGGACGTAAACTATTATCACAGTTATTTTAGATTTTCAACCAGTGTAGGACCCTCGACGCCAACGTTTTTGGGTGTTACCGGAGGGGCTGCCAACGCCGTCTTGGTGTTGCCTATCCTTGGTACCAACACCAACGCCACCTATCTCATGATCAGACCCAATTCGCAGAGCAGCACAGGCAGTTACACATATGATTTGTCATCTGTTGTTGCTAATTTACAATTAGTCACATTAGACTCGACGACCTGTAATTTTAAGCTTCAATCAGTGGACATCACCGGCACCCTCCCCGTGTTTGACACCAAGACACCGTCGTTTGGTGTGCGTATGACCTATAAACATACACAAGACCCAATTCTCATCAGGAAAGATACAGTGATAGGGTCCCAACAAAGCACAGCCACCACCTATTCTGCGTATCCATTTGGTATCTCGTCAGCAAACGCGACCCACGTCACCTATGACGCTGTCTTTCCGTCTCTGACCAACCTCAATCAAGTCTTTTCTATTAGGTTTGCACCACCCTTTAACCCCCAGTTTGTAGGCTCGGTATCGATGGGTACTAATGTGCAAAACGTCGCACCCCTCCTCGACTCTATTCAAATCACAGAATCTCCTGATGAGGTTATTTTTCTCATTGGTGCCTCTATGCCACTATCTAGCACCACTGGTACCGTTAGTCATATCTCTATCGCATCTATTTCTGGTTACATAGATATAACACAATCTGATCTCGTTGAAGGCACTAGTTTTAACGGACGCTATCTGAAATCGGTGTCCAAACGTTTGTTGATCCGGTGGAATAGAGAGCTCGAGTTTACGGTCTACAACAATCACATGAATGCCTCGACTCATAGAACAGATATGGTCTACAACAAATACGGCCACATTGTGCCAGCCAACCCTTGTTTTATTCCTTTCTTGCCAGACACTATCACTGTGTTCCAATTTCAGAGCAACAACGTCAATGTACAAGATGGTCCTGTGCAAAATACCCTGTACATTAATGTCTCGACATCCAAGCCACAGACGGCACTGTTTTCGTTTACTCCTAGCTTTTACCTGCACTATAGCCAGTTTGATAACCAGGCCGACTTACTGGACGACACCACGTACTACTCTGTCTGGGACACTTCTCTCCAAGTGCACAGAATAGAGTTTATTATCCCGGAAAAGAGATTCACCTCCACCATCAGCTACAAAATCTATCCTTTCAATGTCGACAACACTGTGATATTTGGCCTCAGAGGACCTACCACAGAGCTGCGTGTCACATCAAGTAATGCAGACATGTTGCCACCAATTGTCAAGTCGATCCAATCATATTCCGAAGTTCCAGACCCCCTGTCCCCGGGTGTGGTTAAATTGGGCTTCAAGATCAACATCCTGGACGAGATACTAGGGTTCAAGAAAGGCATTGTAGTTATAAAGAGTCAATATGATCTACAAGGATACAACTTTAGCATCACACCTGCCGATGCAGTCTCGGGTGACATGTATGACGGCTACTACGTGCTAAAATTCCCTGTGACAGCAAACGACATAACGCAGCAATTCTATCTGGCTTACATGCAGCTAGAAGATAACTCGGGCAACAAAGCCATCTATCCCTCATACAACGACGTGAGTCCCTTTATGCTCTTTGATCACGGTGCTTTACACAAACTGTCAATCACACAATACACTCCCTCCACCGACATCGACGCTCCCCACATTACATCGCTTGATCTCTCGCCCACAACAAATTCTGTCACCATCACTTTTACCGTCCAAGACGACGTGGCCATTTCCCAGAGACACCTTCCATCGGTCTACCTCACCTCGTGGAACATGGAGATCATTGGAAACGCCAGCACTATCATTGGTACCCAAGGAAAGGCCATTAGCTACCAATGCACAATCTCCTTGCCACCCAAGTTTGGTGCCCCTCTTCCAGTGTTTGTCTCTGTGTACAATCTCGTCGACATATCTCTGAATCTCCGGGGCTATTCCTCTGTCGAGTTGGAAAAGATCAATTTACCCAGTCAATTGGATTTCACCGCAACGCCAACCATTGTTTGGGTGTCAACCTTTGACGGTATTGCTCCCATTGTCATCAAAGGTTTGAACTTTGGACTCTCTCCCGCCAACATTGTCTCCATCAAGGTTATACAGTCGACTGGATCAAGTTACTCTATCAATCGATTCATTGCACATTCACAAAACACCATTGTCACTGATGAAATTGATTCCTACGATGGCAAGACATTGTCTATTCAGGTGATTGTCGATGGAATTGGGTCCAACGTATTTTCAATACCCATCGAGTCTTCAACTGGCAGCTCTAATGAAAATCCAGTCTATTGTACCAGCGACGCCCAGTGCGGTGGCGCTGCCCATGGTGTATGCAATGGCGGCTCATGTGTCTGCATTAAACCCTACTACGGCATCGATTGCTCGTCAACGGTTGTCGACAACACCACCCAAACGGTAGATCCTGACCATCCCTCCGTGGCCATTGGCTATAGCTCTTTATCAAGCCTAGTCTCTATCTATTCATTAAAAGAACTGGATCAAGCAGACAATCTACTGTCTGAGACCGTCTTTGACCAATGGAATTATACACAAAATGGAAGCATGTATTACTACATGACCAGAGTCAAACAAACAGAAATCAGGGTCGTTTTGGAACAGTTTGACAAAGAGACCACAGTGGCATTTGCCGGCACATCGCTAGTCATGCAGCCCTCGTCAGTCAAATACACGATCGACATGGGACCCTACCCATTCAGTAGTCAGCTCAATAGCCTGCAATTGGTAATCAAGGCTGCTGTCGGGTCCCAAGACACCGACACGTGTTTGGCCAATGACCAAGGCACCGATCGAGCTTCAGACTCTGATTACCTGCGTGTGCAAATCAACAACATCAGTCTCTACGGCAGATTCATCAAGCGGTGTGTGGTGGACAGCCGTATAAAGGCCATCACAAACACTGTGTATCCCCCCGCCGCCAGCCACTCGAACACCACCGTGTTGGTCGGTATCAATATCCCGCCCTACAAACGATTCGTCCGCCTCGATCCCGATTTCTCCGTGTTGATCGACTCTGTGCCCGCAGCCTCTCGATCAGGGTCCATCTGTGCCTCGCCCTCTGCAGGCCTCTCAGCCGCCCAAATTGCAGGTATAGTGGTAGGCGGTGTCGTGTTTCTCATCCTACTCGTTGGTCTCATCGTATTCATTATCGTAAAAAAGTTTGATGACAAAACGATAGGTATCAAACTAAGAAGAATTGTGGCAAAATAAACCCTTCAAATAATTATTCAGGAAAGGTGTTTATTTTTTTGGATATGTACACTTGTTTCATATTTCTATATAAATCCAACCTCGCTACTCTTCATTCATTTTTTCATTTTGTCATCTCTAATTATTTGTTTCTATTATCTCTTTTTTGTAAATATTTGTATCTATTATCTCTTTTGTTTTTATTCTCTTATTTCTTTTTATATATATAAATAATATTACGATTATGACTACTTTGACTATGGATATATATATCAAGTAATATTACAAAATGTTTATGTTATTGAACAAAAGGAAGCAGATCATGATCGTACTTTTCATCTTAAAAAGGTTCCAAACTATGTACTTGTTTGTTGGGATTTCTTTGGTATCTGTCAAAAGAGATATTAATCAACAATTATATCAATATCAATAATGTCTATGGTAGTCGTTTGTATCAAGACCCCAAGAGAAGAACCTCTATTAAACCAACTCCACGTTATCCACCAAAATCCAAGACTGCCAATGCCAAACAACATTTACTATTGTACAAAAAGAAACAAGTCAAAAAAGTTGCCATCGAGATATTGGATGTCCAAGAGTCAAGTTTGTTTACCGAACTCAAGAATGATTTCCCGTTGTTAAAGAGAATCAAGATTCTCAATACCGATAGAAATATCTTGGAACATATCCCTATCATTGCAATGTTGAAAGAGTTTAAATCAATTAAACAACGTTCTCTAAAATTTGATCTTGATCTCTACACCATTACCACCCAACCATTCAGTGGCTTTCAAAGAATCAAGAGTATCTTGAAATCAAAAATCGCTTTTCCTCACAGAGTCTCTAATCTCAAGATTCCTCTTGCCGACTTTCACCCCATGTTTACCTTTGATCAAATTGTCCATTTGGTAAAGTACCTCAAGCCCACTAGATTATACCTCCTTAATCTTTACCAAGAGGTCCAAAGCTGTTGCCTTCGTTTAGGTGTTTACCCTATCATTGCTGCTCTTAACTCAAACTACAAGCACATTCGTATCGATGACGATACAATTAGCTTGTTGGCCATGTACCGTTTTCTCTTGTCCCCAAAGCTCAAGTCTATCAAGTGCCAAGTTGACCTCACCCCTATTATCACTCTCTACAAACCAAAGGATCAAGAAAAGAAAAAGATCTCTGTTGCCTCACCAACAATGGACTATGACTCTCTTAATCTCGACGAATTGCGTTTCGATCTCGTCACTAAAGACTTGTGGGACAAAACTCGTAAAGTTTTATCTGATAAAACTACCCTCGAGTATCTCTTTGTTCACGATGGCCATTGTGGCATATTGCATAACGACGGAAATGAAATCTCTTTTCCCTCAAAGTACTTTAAAGCCTTTGCCAATGATTTCATCCAAATGTTTGGCAACAACAAATCCATCAAATACTTGCATGGGCTTTGATTTTATGAGTATCAATATAATTAAATCCATTCTTGATCTCAATGACACTCTTGTTTATCTCTACATTCATATTAAATGTCTTCATGGCAGTACAATGGACACAAAGATTGTCGATCAAGCAAAATTATCAACTACAAATCGTAAATGTATTCTTGTCGCTGTACCAAATTATTTTATCAACTCTACTCATTAGATTAAGCGGTTATTGTTCTTATCTAAATATTGATTAGAATAAATCTAAATAATTTCCATAATCAATTTTGAATTTCGCAAATTGAGATTTTTTTTTTTATAATGAAAAACTATTTACCAAATTTTTTTTTCAAAAAAAAAGGGATCTTTGAAAAGATTTGATTTCTTTAAAAAAATATCTATTTGAAATATATAAAGAGAGAAAATGAAGTTTATTATAATTTTTATTATCTTTTTATCTATTGGTAAATATAGAGTATTCAAGATAAATTATAAAAATACTAACAATATTAAAAAATACAGTTTACTCTTTAGAAATTAAAAATTATCAATATAATGAAGCTAAAAATAACTATTATCCATACAATGGAGTATGTACAAAAACTCTTTATATAATGGTAAATTCTACAGGTGATACAGGCAATACCACACTAGGCTTATCGGCAACAGTTACTAGTAATATTTTGGTAAGCTCCTTTGATAGAGTTTTTTTCTACAAGACAACCGTTCAGGTACCTTCTTTAAACGGTATTGGGTACATTGATTTATCCTATTTCCCACCCAATGGTATTACCCAAACATTTTTTAATTTTACTTCATATATATGTCCAAGTAGGTATTTTAAAATAATGATGATAATAATTCCATATACTAATGAAAAAATATGTAGATCAACTTCCTCCACTTCAAATTGAACATATTCCAAAATTTTATCCTCAACTTGATTTGTTTGGAAAGAGTATATTGGCAGGTAAATTTAAATATGATCATTTTATGCAGTTGAATTTTCAAAACTATGGACTTGAATTGGTGGAACCAAGCTTTACATTGTTTCCATCAGATATTGCATATAATATTTTAAAAGGACCTTCTTTGTCTATTGCACTTATAGATTCCTATGGTCAAGCTTTTCCCTATAATATAAACACCTTTGTCAATAGCTCTTACAACTTGGAATCTATCACAAACCTAGTAGCCCCATCTTCATGTATCAACGTTCCTTATTATCACAGTTACTTGACATTTAGAGTCGACTCGGTCAATAATCTATATGATCTCAGAGCTGATAATGGGCAGGTATCGGGCGCCAAGATATTATTACCAATCTATGGCAATCCATCAAATGCCACCTATTTAATGATTGGACATAATCCAGATTTATCCACTCCCCAAACTTTTTACCTCTACTCTTTTAAAAGTTCTACTATGGCTTGGGAAAATATAAACTCTATGACATGCACCTACAAAGGATTTAGTGTGCTTCCAGGTTTGGTATCAACAACCCTCTCCTTGAAAAATGTCAATATCGTAAGAATAACTGTTAAAGCTACGATATTTGAAGGAACCTATTATTTGAAAAGAGAATATTCAGTTGACAAGACATCTGTAATCAATGCTCAATATCCTTTTGGTGTTATGGGGAGTGACCCTCTACTTATGGATTTTGCCTTTTTGTTTCCAACTTCAAACGATTTAAATGCACCCTATATCGTGTCTTTTAAAAAACAATATACCAATATTCAAGCGCAATCAAATCTTAATATTGGAACTGTAGTTTCTGAGCCATTACCAGAAATGAATAGTTTTGAAATTCAAGAAGGAGCCTCTGAATATATTTTTACTATTAGTGCTCAACAACAATCACCCAACGGCTACATCTCGATGATTTCCATAACATTTGATATTAATCGAATAAATTTGGAAATTTTACCAAGACATTTGGTGGCAGGCACATTATCCAAAGGAATATTCAGGAGATCCTTTTCTAAAAGAGAATTGAATAATGCCATTGGTAACATGGTCGTTTCAATTTATAATCACCGTCTTCAAGTTGTTAATTTTGAAAGTTATCAACTATTCAACAAATATGGTGGCGTTATCCCAACAAATCCCAACACAATGCCAGCTTGGCCTTCATTTATTTCAGATATCTATTTTAAAATTAATGATGTCAATGTTACTTTGGGACCAGTAGAAAATTCTATTTATATCTCTCTAAACTCTTTAAAACATGATTATGTTTTATCATTTACACCCAATTTCAATCTTCATTTCAAAAAGTATAATAATGGACCCTACTTGGATGAAAAGACCTATTTCTCTGTTTGGGATAAAATTGCCGATTGTTATAGGATTGATTTCACTATACCCGCTAAACGTTTTACAGGTGTAATTGGATATAAAATTGATCCTCTTAATGTTGACAATGTCCGCTTATATAATGGATTCTTTTCAAAAAGTGAACTTAGAGTTGTCTCTGAAAATGCAGATATGCTCACCCCCGTCGTCACTGGTGTTGTGGTTTTACCTTCTCAAAATGTTGATGTTTCTACAAATACTCAAATTAGTTTTCTAATCACTATTTATGATCCATCTGGTTTCAAAGAAGGACTTTTTACTATTAAAAGTAATATGGATCTTCAAGGTTATAATTTCACCATTACCTATGCAAACGCCACTGCTGGAGATGAACAAAGCTCATCATATTTATTAGTCATTCCTATAAAACCAACCGATGTTGCTCAGAAATTCTATATTGCTTATGCACGTCTTGAAGATAAAATTGGTAATGTAGGCATTTATCCATCATATGATGATGTGAGTCCTTTAATGGATTTTGATATAACTACATTACCAACAATTCAAACAGTTGCACTCACCCCTACAGATAAAACAGCCCCTGTCGTCAGTCTATTAAAATTCACACCCGATATAATCAATGAAACAACAACATCAATTACATTTGAATTCACTGTAAATGAAGAAGATAATGGTTCTGGAATTTCATTAAGACATTTACCAAATATATATCTTACATCAATGCATTTCGAAGTACTAGGGAATGTTTGTAGTATAGTAACAACACACCAAGATTTAAATGGGATCAACACCCTCGTTACTTACAAGTGTGTGATTAATATTCCAGGAGGGTATGGCGCACCTCTTCCTGTATTGATCTCTATCTATAATATTTATGATAATGTAATGAATAAGAGAGGTTATACTGCTAAAGAATTATCAGATATTAGCTTGCCCTACAAGATTGATTCAGTAATTAATACATATCCTATCCTATTATCTCTAACACCAATCACAACTTCAAATCAAAAAGTAACAATTCAAGGTCAAAGATTTGGTATCGATTCCTCAAGTACCAGTATCAAGGTTATTCAATCCAATGGTAATAGCTACCTTATAAATGAATTTGTTCTATTTACTTGGGATATGATTATTACTGATAAGATAAATTCATTCGATGGAAACAATGTTGGCATTCAATTATTTGTCGATGGTGTTGCATCAGATATTTATCAACTCACGGTAAATATTCCACCAGAGATTGATCCTACATCAAATGAAAATACAATGCAATGTAGTTTGGATTCACAATGTGGTGGTTCTACACAAGGTACTTGCAAGAATGGATATTGTGTTTGTATTTCACCATACTATGGAATTGATTGTACCTTAAAATTGGTTAATAACTCTACAACAAGCGTTGATCCTGGAAAACCCAATGTAGTTATTGAATACAGTACCCTATCAAGTTTAGTCTCTATTTATGCTTTAAGAGAAGTAGACAACAATGGTCAAATTGTTTATGAAACTAAATTCCAAAATTGGAATTATAGTAATTCAGATAATGTCTTTATTTATTCAACTATTGTCCAAACAACAGAGATTAAAGTCACTGTTGAAAAATATGATCAAATTACAAATGTTACATTTGCTGGTACATCTATTGTTATGCAACCAAATTCTATCAAGTACACCATCGATATAGGTCCCTATCAATTTAAATCACAACTAAATATACTTGAGCTAGTCATGAAAGCAGAGATTGAATCAAATGACAAGGATTCATGTTCCATCAATGACTCTGCCTCTGACCAAGAAGTTGATTATTGTCGTGTACAAATCAATGATGTTAGTTTATATGGTAGATTTATAAGAAGAGGTATCCTAGATAGTCGTATCAGATCTATCAGCAACAAAATATCAAGTGATACCAGCATCCAGACAACCAACTCTACCAATTCATTCATTGCAATCAATATTCCATTCTATCAGAGATTTGTTCGTATTGATCCTGATTTCTCTGTATTAATAGATTCTCGTTCTGCCAACACTAAACAAGGCTCTATTTGTGCTCCTGAAACATTAAAATCCAATGGTCTTACTGCTGCCCAAATAGTTGGTATTGCAATTGGATCTGCTGTATTTTTATTGATATTGATCGCTGCTGTCATTTTTGTCATCCAAAAAAGATCAATTAAACTCCGTGTATTTTATTTTAAAGCAAAAAGACATCTTTAATAAATTAAACTGTATTTTTTGTTATTTGGTGATTCAAATATACAAATTTTCAATCATTTATGGAGATAATACTCTCGATCTATAGATATATCTAATTTTTCTTTAGTAATGATAATAATGTAAAAAAAAATGTGGAGATGGGTAAGATTTTTTTTTTTTTTTTTGTATTTGGGATTGATTTCATATTACTTGAAAAAAACATCATATATATATTAAATAAAATGCAAAGATCATTTAAAAGTTTATCATCGCTAGGAAATCAATATTTAAAGAGATCTTTTTCAACTGCCTCAGATGATGCTAAAGGTAATAAAATTAGATCCTTATTGGTTGATCAATTAAAGCCCATTTCATTAGATGTTATTGATATGTCTGGTAAGTAGTGGTAGGAACATATGTAAAGACTATGATCAACTCTAATTATAGTAAACATCTTCAAGGTGGTTGTGGATCAATGTATAGAATCGATATTGTTTCAGAAGAATTTAAAGGTAAATCTATTTTAAATCAACATAGACAAGTAAATTCAATTTTAAAAGATGTTATCCCATCACTTCACGGCTTAACTTTAAATACCAAAGCACCATCAACACAAGAATAATAATAATAATAATAAAACAACAACACAATCGATTATTTATATATACAAAACATACATAGAAAGAAAGAGAACCGATTCTTTATTGATTTATTTATAAAACTATATTTTGATGATCATCTTTCCGTATACTTGTGCTTTCAGTCGATAGATTATGTCTAGTTTGTGAGATAAATGTATCTCTTTTTTTCTTTAAACCAACTTTCTTTTTCTACTTTGAGCTAAAAACTCTGCATATCCACCAACAAATAGTTTAGCCTCATCATCACAACCCTCAACAACCAGAGGACAGGTATAATGATAGTGTGCTCTATGTTCTTTTAACTCCATTCTCTCTTTTTCTATATAATCTTTCCATTCCTCTCTATCGACCTCTATATAATCTACCTGAATTCTAGAATTTTTTTTTTCAATAGCTTGTCCTAATTTCTGTGCTTTCTGATAATATGGACCTATGATCATTATTATTATCATTAGTATGTCATGGTTGTGTTGCTTGATTGATAAGAAAAAGTGTGTGGAGAGTGGTATCAGATTTTTTCATTTTTTTCATTTTTTTCATTTGCATATGCATCGATGTGTAATTGCAACTTACAAGAAGGATAGCCGTGAACGACAAAACATGTTTTCTCGCCAAATAAAAAGTTCATTTTGTTATTTGATAGATTATGCGATTTTAATTACATATAAATTAAATGAATTAAAAAAAATAAAAAATAAAAAAAAAAGCAAAGATTTTGTAAAACGAATATTCGTTTATTGTTATTGATTGGATGATAGTAGTATACGACTAACTATAGAACACTGACTGCCAACTTTTGTAGAGCAGATGTTTGTTGTTTTGATTTAAACTACATAATAGCTCTTTATCAGTGTTTGGAATACAAAAGTGATTACGAATAGGAGTAACAACACCTATCTTTCCTTTTTCACCGAAACACCCTGTGATTTACATAATAGAGTTATTTTACATTGCTATTATAGTATCTTGTAATAATAATAAATGGAAATACTATTGATTGTTGTTGTTGTTCTGATGATTTGATCCACCATCGAGATTTAAATCTGAAGGAGGAGAAGTGAGGATACCTAAAAGTTTACCAGTTTGTAAATGTTTATTTTCTTGTACACCTAAAACATAGGCCCATTCTTCTAATCTTTTAATTTGATCGCGTATTTCTGTTACTGATAACTTTGATAGATCTAAAAAGAAAAGTTAGAGAAGGGGTATAGAATAATAATAATAAAACAACATACTTTCAAATCTCCCAGATGATAACCCATCTTTTGATAAAGGTTCTAAAAAGTCTACCAACGTCTTTTGAGTACAAAAAGTATGTATTAGTATCACCGTCAATCTCTGCATATAAACAATCATGATATATTTACACTATTTATTTGACTGAGGTTTATATTAAAATCATTTGTAGTATTTAAATGACTATTGTTATTATTATTGTTATTATTATTATTAGTTGTAGTATTACTATTGTTATCCATCCTCAATACAATGCTTATCAAATAATCATGTAAAATGAAAAAATTTAAAAAAATTCAAAATTTGGCGCACTTTATTTTTATTTGTTCCAAGACTTGGTTTCCAGACAGGGGAAACAGGATGTGTGGATTCTATGCAGCCTACATTCCCAAGCCTTTTCCGATCCTGTATCCAAACAAAGTATGAAAAGCTTTGTACAATGGTTTACACTTTTAAACAATAAACAGATAAGGATAAAATATTTATTTAATAATCGCTTTAAAACATCATGTTTTTAATATTTTCTTGTTGGTACAGCTTTAGATACAATGGTTGCAGTTGATGTTACTTTTGGTGAAGAGGTATTTGAACCACCCTCTCTAGCCTCCTTTAATTCTTTTTCCAATTGAGCTATTCTTTGATGGAGGGCATTGGTTTCTTTTTGGTGAGTTTCAACTAATTGTTTTGTAAATTCTTGAATAAAGGGTTGGATTAATTTATCAAATGGTGTTGTATTGGTGTTGTTGGTGTTGTTATTGTTATTGTTGTGATTAAGTGGTGAATGAGAAATTTCTGGTTTAACAGGAGTATGTGATACAACTGCTGGGGCTGGAGTGTGTACTGGAGCTGGATTGTGAACAACTGGATTGTGAACTGGTTTGTTGGCTGGAGCACTTGGTAACTCTCTTCTTGGAATTTGTTTGTTTTCAACAGCAGCAGGTGCTGGAGTTGGTGTTGGTGTTGGTACTGGAGTGGGATTCACTGGTGAATGAGTAGCTGAGGCTCTATTTAATACTGGTGCGGTAAAGGGAGCTGGGGGTGGTTGAATATTGGCTGATGGCTGTTTAGTTAAAATGGGTGCAGATTGGCTTGGTGTAGTGGATGGTGTTTTGGCTGGTGTAAAGGTAGATTTTGGTACTGTTGCTACAGGTGTTGGTGCAACAACAACTGGAGTTGGTGTTGGTGTTGGTGCAACGGGGGCAGCAACTTCATTACTACTTTCCTCTTCATTTGATTCATAATAAGAATAACTATGGGTATTGGTTAACGAGTCTTCAGGTTCAATCCAATCGACACAATTACAAGGGAAATAACCAGATTTATCATTAAACAAACCTTCCCACCAATACTCGTCTTCCCATGAAAAGACCGAGATAACATCGCCAACTCTGAGGGTAAGCTCACCTTCGTCTGCAGCAGTGTGATCATAGATGACACGAGCCTTGGGATAGAGATCGGTGAAATCTTGGTCATCGGCAGCTGGTGAATCTACGCCAGACACTGATTGATCGGGTTCAGAGTCCAAGGGAGTGACAAATGATCTGGGGAAATAACCCATTTGATTGTTTAATAAACCACCGTACCATTCAGTGTCTTCATCATGAACAATTTCGATAATGTCGCCGGCCTCTATTGAGAGTTCGTCTTCGCTGCTCTTGGCATAGGCGTACAGAGCCTTGACCCTCTTTTTTGTGGGGATGCCAGTGGCACCGATACCCAACGATTTCTTTAGTTCAATGACCTTTTGGATGACCTTTTGTTCCTTCTTTCTGAGGGCATCAATCTCGTTCTTTTTCACCTCGATTTGGCTGTCGAGACCCTCCATCGACTTGAGGTCTTTGGATCTCTCATACACCTCTCTCATGTGCTCCATACCCTTTCTGGCCTTGACAAGCGACTCGATCGACTCTCTAATCTTGTTGAGCACTTGTTCCATGGCCTTTGGATCGCTGTCGAGCTGCTTCATCTTTTGAATCTGATTGAGCAAGAGTTCCTTTCGAGTCTTCATTTCCTCGAGATGCATGCTCTTTTCCTTGATGTTGCCCTCGACCAACTTGACTTGCTTGCTATCGTTTTGGGCTTGATATACTTGGGACATTTTGGTCATACCCTTGATGGCAACCTCTGCTTCGTTCATATAGTTTGTGAGGTTTTTAATCTCACTTTCATAGTCTTCAATCTCTTTTGTACCATTGTCAATCTCTTTAACGGTGAATCTCAATATACAATTGTGACCATCGACTACCACATAGTCTGATTCAAAATTTGCAGGTGAAACTCTTCTGAATCCCTTTTTACCAAACACTGGATTATTCCAAAAGAATTCAAATTGTCCATCATTCTCTTTTGCTCCATCAAGTGTATAGATTGATCCTGCTTCAGTTCCTCCTAACAAATTACCTGATTCACTGCCAAATTCAACAGTACTATATTATATTATTTATTAATAACTGTATTCTCTTGTCTGCCACTACTATTCCTAATATAAATACACGGTACCTCAGTGGTAAAATCGAGTCTGGTGGATTGACTCTCCATTGGCCAGAAATGATTGGATGTGATTTTAAAACAAGTTTTTTACCAGTGTTGTTGTGAATAGACACTCTAACTGATCTTGTTGCTTTATTTAATTCTTCTAAAGGATCCATTTTACAATAATATTATATGATATATAAATAATAAAAAATACAAATACAAATACAAAAACAAAAAAAAACAAATGATCTATGTAATCGATTAATTGAAAATATTTAATAAATGAGCACAAAGCAAGGACCAAATTTCAAAAAATTGAATAAAAACTAGAAAAAAAAAAAAAAAAAATCTTTTGGTGTGAATCCCACGAAAGGGCAAAGCGATCACATGGGCGATGCGAGCTTCTAGTAAATTTTATTTGAAGAGGATTTAAAATCAAAGATATTAAATCATCATATTCCAAGCAATCAATCAATCGTCATCGTTTTAAGAGTAAGAATAATTGAAATGATTGCTAAACATCATCAATAATAGGTACAGTTGATGATGTTTGAAATGAAATCTATTATTCTTACTCTGGTGATTGTTTCTCCACAAAGGTAGAGAGAGCAACAGACGTGTATCAATAAACAAACAAATAAATAAATATAAAAAAAATAGATATGAAAGAATTTGTTTTTAAATTTGTTTTTGTATTTGTTTTATATATATTTTAATAATAGAGAGACAATAGTCTATTCGAAAAACTTTTTCAAGAGTTGTTCAGTTTCATTTTCAGTTTCTTCAGCAAGTTTAGTTTCAAAATAGTTTACTACATGAGATCTAGTTTTTAATAAAGACATAGCATCAAAAAGTTCTGTTTCACCAATAAAAGCTAATCTATCGATTTGATTCTTTTCTTTAACTTCTCTATATTGTACAAAATCATCTGTTGTTGTGTTGTGATGTAGATGTATTGTTGTTTTTGTGTTGTTGTAAATTAATATATTGTTCTTTTATTTCTATGTATGTTTTGATCATGATTATCAATATCGCAATATTTGTATCGATATCACAATGATCCTAAACCAAGTTGTTGATGAATCCTACAACTACAACCTATTCTATTACTATTATTAATACTAACCTCTAATTCTCTTTCTCATGTCAGACATATTATAAGATAAATTAAAATGTTGAATCAAGTATGGAATTGAACGAATGCAATTTCTATAAAGTTTGAGAGTTCTTCTATGAGCAGCATCAGTGGTAGCACTGACCAAAGCTGGTCTCATTAATTTAATAGCAGCAATATTAGAGGCCATTATTAATGTATATATAAAGTAAGGTAAAGAAAGAGTTAAACTAAAATCAAAACAAATGAAAAAATGAAAAAAAATGAAAAAAAAAAAAAAAAAAAATTGATCAGAGACGAATTTTATGCGGATAAAGATTTATATTTGTTCAAAAATATGAATATAGAGAAACCTAAAAAGGAGGAAATTGAGATTCAACTTCGGAAGGGCATTCATAGTCTGTGAATTGATGATTCTCTGGGACGACAATATCTAGTTTTGGAACGAGTTGAGAAGAGTAGTATTTTGATTTCAACATATTTGAATAGTTTCTTTGGAGCATAGCATCATCTTGTTCTTTGGAAGCGGGTTTTAATAATCTAATCTTTGTTTTATGTAAAAGAATATCAATCCATTGTATAGATTGAGCTTTTAAAACAATGGTGACAAGTTTGTCAAGAGTACTTTGACTAAATTGTTTGGAAAAGTGATGGAAAATAAACAATGGTACTTTTAATCGCGTGCAAGACAATGATAGATAATTTAATAGAATCTTTTCAATTTGACAGGCTAGTGCATCTTTGGTTTGAGTGTCTTGGATGGATAAAATGCGTTTCAACACGGCTACGCTGCTTATTTTGATGGCACTAATAAAAAAGTTGATTGGATCAATGACAGATGAATATATTTCAAAAAAGAATTGAGGGTCTTGCAAGTAGATGGTATGAGGAGTCGATATATCCATCCTTTTTTTGGCAAACAAGTCTTGTTTTAGTTGACTCGAATACTCATTCTTTAGCTTGGCTAAGAGGGTTATGATACTTTGTTTTTGTTGCTTATCTTTGGCACCTTCAAGGGCATTGTAAGCCTTGGGAAGAGCTTCTTGTAGAGCAACCATGGGATCCTTAATTTTATTCAAAAACTTCAAAATATTGTCAGAATCGTATTTTGTTATGGCTGCATGAAACAAATTGGCATAGAGTCTTTCAGACAGGGCACCAGCATTGTCATAGACAGTTTCAGAGTATTGGTATATAAATTTTAATGCCTCCTCTTGTTGTTCAGGCTTACTAAAACGATAGATGTCTACGAGTTCTTTATAGGGAATGATATGGTGTGGCTTGATGTGCTCGATATAGTATCGCAAGAAATCAAGATTACCTCTTTTGATGCATTGGTTATAGGCATAACCAGGACCAGGAGCCAAGACATTGACTCCTCTCTGGTGCAACTTTTTCACCAACTCAAATGTAAATGGTTTTTTAAAATCATCCACTTGAATAAGCCCTATGTTTATATCCAACACGAGGTCTACTTCATTTTCATCATGGCCAAAGTACCATCCTTTGATATTTTTACCATTAACATTCATATTTGTTGTTAAATACAAAAAGCATTTGATATCACTTGAATAGATTTCAAAGGATATCGTTGAAACATCCATTCCTTCATCTTGAATAAACTGGTGAACAATATGTAACACCTTTAAATTAAATATAAACAGGGTTTTCATATTATTTTTCAATGTTGATCTATCATGTTTAATAAAGAAAAGAATCACCTCTTCACAGGAATAGGGAAGCGTTGTGTTTGAATATGATTTCATTTTGTCTACATCAATTTCAACGCCACAGAGTTTATCAATGCATTGTGTGTCTGGAGTTACTTTAAACAAAGGTGTTTGTTTGAGAACCCATATAAAGACCTCTTTGTTTTCTACCAGTTCTAGATCTGCTTGTAGGAGCTGATTTAAAAATTTAAGGTCATCCCATCCGGGAACCAATCTATAGAGATCTTTATTCTCGATAAAGAATGGATCGTTGGTCATCCAAAATGGTTGATACATTTCAGTTTTCTTCTGTTGAATCAAGAACTCCAACACCGATCTCGAGTGAAAAGGTTGAAGATCCCCATTTCTCGTGTTGACAGGATAAAAGTGTTTGGGAAAATGCTCCACCAATAGTTTCATTGCATCCAAACTTATATCCTGTGTGCCATTCAATTCCTCGGTACCACTCAATGGAAACTCTATAACGTTGCAATCCAACAACAATTTTAATACCGTTGCATCTACAAAGGCCACTTTTCTTAGATCACAGTGAAAATTTGGGGTAACATTATCTAACCAATGATGATAATAGGTAGATGGATGGAGATGATCATATTTATAGTCAATCTTGCCATTAGTATTAAACAATTGTTTATAATTTTGTAATTTCTCTATTAAAACTGATTTTGAATTGCTTTTTAATATGGTTTCAAGAGAGATATCATGAAATTCCTCAAAAACCGATCCATTTTTAAAAAAGTAGAACCCATCACAAACTCTAGCTCTTCCTAAATTATTAAATATAATATCTTGAATATATTTATTTCTATATACGTTGAAAAAGATATTACTATTATTAATACTATTCATTATTTATTTTTTCAAATGAGCACTTTGCGGGGATTTTAATTATTTTCATATTATGATTATTTTCAAAAGGAGATAACTTTTTCTGTAAAAATTTTCAACATTTTTTCAATTTTTTTCGGAATTGGTGTTGTTATTTCCATTTCTTGAAATGAGCAAATAATAAATTATGGTTCTATTTGAATTAAATCTTATCTTTTCTTAAAATTGTTGTTTTTGTATATGGTCTTGGTATTAAAAGTGTATAAGTTTGAATGAATATATACTTCCATATGCGCTACTGTTTGCACTACGACTAGAAATCCTTTCCTGACAGAATATGGTTATTGTAAAAATAAAGACAGTCAAATGGTGTCGATTTAAGAGATGCACCAGCAGGTTAATTGCCTAGATCTGTGGATGTATTGTTGGACAATGATTTGGTGGTTCTCGTGAAACAGGGACCAAGATTGACCGAATAAAAATAAATTATTATTATTTGTATTAAAAAATGAAAAAAATGTTTAGGGTAAGATTCGTTTTAATATTTCCTCTGATAGATCTATTTTTTTTGACGATGGGATCCCTTGGAGATAGGGTTTCTTGACCAAGGTCTGGACCTCACCGATCGTGTCAGGCTGCCAGTGTTGTTGTGTCGGTCTCGAGCTTGTCAAGTGCCATATGAAAGAATGGAAGATGAAGAGACATTGGTTGGTAAAGTATGATGGCGGCTAGTTTTAAGACGAGATTATGGGCAACTGGTTGATCCTGGCTCTGTCGTCGTTCTCCAGCCCAACATTGATGGAAAGTACCTGCTCCTCAAGCGAATATAGAAAATGACTCGCTTTTCTCTATTGAATAAGATTTATCAGAGATGCCCAACAGTCAGTTTAAATAGGCCACAATCACACGACGGTAGGGTGTCTCGAGCGGGATCTTGGCCTGCTTACAAAAAAAAAAAAGAAATAAATTAAACTGATATGTTTCTAATATAGAATAATCTTTTTATTTCCATTCGAATCTATTTATACAATCTGAGATAGAGGCCTATCGCTACGATTAAAGTGCCAAAAGTGATAAAATAAGATGTTGGAACAGCTGTCGTTTGACTATCGACAACAACGTCTTGGCTTTCATCTAATGTCGTTGTTTTTGTACTTGGTTCTTGTGGTTGTTGTTCTTGCTTTTGTTGTTGTTGTTGTTGTTGATCTTTTTGTTTTTGTTGTTCTTTAATACTTGATTTAACGACTTGATCAATCACATTAAAACAAAACTCATATTGACCAAAAGTTTGAACAACACCAATTCTTTCTTTTCTCATATTTAAAACTACATTTTTGATAGACAATGTATTTACTGATGCCCCATTCTTTAGTTCATCCATAATATGTTTAATTACACATAATGTACCTGATCTACCTATTCCTGCACTATAATACTATCATTAATAACGTATATTGAATGAATAAATAGTACAAAATACTACGTACCTGCAATGAACTATAATTGGACCTGTATTTGTAATGTTATCAAGATGATTTACAAATGATATAAACTCTTTAAAAGATGAAGGAACACCATGATCAGGCCATGCAATATAATGTAATTGATATATTATTCTATTTTCATTTGTCTTAATAATAATGCTGAAGTGTAAGTAAAAAGAAGTTGTCGAACAACAAAAAAGACCATGATAGAGTAAATATAACACTATACCTTTGTATTTTGAACCAAGAATTCACGTTTAATAAATATATTATCTATGTTTTCTTCTTTAACATTTTTAACAATAAATAAATCATACTTTATAGTATCATCCAACTTTGGCCAATATTGATCACACTTTTTCATTCCATTCTCAACGATATTGGTCAACATTACAATTAGATTACTGTCCTGTTCCCATGTCATTCTCCAAAAATCTTTTATCGTATGAGATAAAGGTCCTTGTGTAAGAATATATTTATTATCCTATATACAATATTAATATTACATATCCCTAGACAATCACACTCGTCACATATACATATACATCATATACATACCAATACATAGTTTGCATTTATATAATCTGATCTCAAACCATCACCAACTTTTAATTTAACTCTTGTTTTTTCAACTATAAATAGTTAGTAACTTGGATTGAGTTTTATCTAATAACATTATTGTTTGATAATCTATATCTATCTATCTATATATCTACTATCACAATATATCTATACACATACTTGCTAAAATATCAGAATATCTATTTTTATCTCTATTATCATTTTTAGTTGAAGACACGAAATCTTTATCTTGATATGATATCGAGTTTATATCGTTGTATTCTTTTTCAAGTTGATTTACTTTTCTTTCGGTATGATTACAATTTATAACTAGAGAGGAAAAGAACAATATAAAAAATGAAAAAATTAAAAAAGATTTCATTTTAATGATGATAATGTTAAAACTATGATGTTGATCATATGATGTACTACACGATTACCAACAACTAAAGAGAGTATCTAAACTCATTTCCATGTGATGACAATGACAACGATGACGAGGTTGGTGTTGATGACTCATAAAATTGCATCGTCACCCTGCTTGAGTTTAATAACATAAAAAAATTTTGATTTTTGATGGTGGCAAAAATTTTTGAAAAAAAAAGACACAAACTTTTTTTGGAAACGGACCAGACCTGCGATGGTTAATCTAATCAATGATAATTTGTATTTCCCATATCCAATTTGTATGATAACTCTTTAATGTTAAGATTAATTCAGTCAATGAGTATACTCTGATGATTGAAAGTTATAGATTAATAGTAAATGAATTTATTAAGTTTGTACTGTTTTATAAAGTAATATATTTGGAAAGAGCTAAAATTGAAATTGAATAAGTTAGAGGTTTGGAAGACCAAAATGGGAAAGAAGCATTATTGTAACCATAGAAAATAGTTGGAGTGGTGATATTTCCCCATGATTCTTGGACCATTGAGGCATAGGTGGCAGAGTCTATGTAACCTGAGACGGCATTGGCCAATTCAAATTGATTCTCATAGTCATAGTGTGGATTACATATGGTACCGTTGAAAAAGAGACAGAGATTGGCTGGATAGAAAAAGTCGAGGGTATCGGTGCCTTTGACAGATCCTGAAAAGAATGCATTGTATTGTTGTTCAGGGTTGTCCAAAATAAATTGATTTACATAAGAGACTGCAGATTTGATGATTGTTTGTATCATGTCTGGTGTGTTGGATTTCCATACTCTAGCAGAGACAGAGTTAGCCACTGGGAGTGTCCATGTATCAATGAGGGCATTGATGGCCAATGAGGTACTAAAGAATCTATCTTCACCATATTTCTCTGGTTTTCCAAAGAGAGTATCACCGTCACCTAAAAAGTCATCCCAATAGGTACCACCAGACTTGGCATCAACATTTAAACGTTCAACCAATTGATTGGTCATCAAGTTTTCAACGACTGGATTGAGAATACTGAGCACTTGAATCAATGTATTTGGGAATACAATATCATTTGAATTTGATGCAGCCAATTCAAATTCCTGTAAAAAGAAAACAGTTCTAGAAACAAACCAAGTGAAATCGTAAATGGATGGATAATAGAGGAGAGCAAGATCACTTCTGTTATAGACAATTTGACTAGTGACAACATTTTCAATGAGATAGGCAGTAGAGAGACAAAGGTTTTGTATATCTTGAGTAAAGATTTCATCCAAGATATCTGAATTTCCAGCTTCTAATTGTAGTTGATACAAAGCAGAGGCTATACCAAAGAGAGTGTTGGTGGCTACACTAAAATCAACATTGTTAACATTGAATGGCATTTGTAAATCGGGAAAAGTATTTTTTTGTTCAGACATTGATTCAAACCAAGTGGTTGGGAGTAAAAGACTCTGTAAATCTCTGTTAGACTCTTTCCAAGAGGTGAGGAAGTCTTGCAAGACATAGTAAGATCTTGGATCAATAGAGTTTTGATCGAGAATTGGACTAAATGGTCTATAGGCATACTTTGAATAGGTATCAAATAGTGTTGTTATATTTGCATTTGATTGTTTCCAAGTGGCAATAGTGGAAGCAAATTGAGAAGAGTTTGGTAAATTTACCAATACTTGTCCCAAACCAAGATTACAACCAGAGTCGTCGGCATCTGAGGGAATATGGAATGCCATAGAGACTGTATCCAAAGCTTCGGCAATCATTTGCATATCCTTCAATACATTGAGTAATTTAAATTCCTCTGCAAAGAAATCTACAAACTTTTGAAAAGAACCATATTGGAGAATTAAATGATTCAAATTCATTGGATATTGGGAATAGACATTTAAAGTTGAATTAAAAATTTGAGGCCAAAATGTATAGACAGCTGCAGTGTCGTGATTGATAAAATTCTTGTCTTTAAAGGATAAGATAGCAGTGATTGCGTCTTGTAGCACCAATGGATCCAAATCAATGGTGCCCAATTTATGACTTTCCAAGAGAGTAAAAACTACAAAATTTGTGACAAACATATTTGAATCTGGAATTGCAAATTTTCGTCTAGCTTCAGTCTTTAATTCATTTCCAACAAAATTTACTCTAACATCTGATTGAAATAATCCTTTCACCTCAGCCCATTGTACCATTGGAATATATGATTTATCTTTTCTAATATGATGATCAATGTGTGTTAACACACATTCTAATATGATGTTAAACATTCTATGTGTACATACTTGTTTTGGTAATTTTGAATTTCTTTATATAATTCATTGATTGTATTTTGGATTGATGATGTTGATATCTTTGTATTTACATTGTGTTGAATAGGAGTGGAAATTGAAACAACTGATGTGATATTAATGATTATCACTAAAAATAGAAAAGCTAAGAAATATCCTTTCATTTCTTTTTCTATATATGTTAATTTCCTTCTCCTAAGAATGATGTGTCACACTTAAAAAACTTTTTATAAAAAACAAAAGGACAACTTTCTTTATTTTCACCCACCCCCGAACTGTTTTTTAAAATTATTTTTTTTTAAAAACAAAAAAATCTTTAAATTTTTTCAAATGAAAAAAAATATCTTCATTTTCAAATTTCATTGGAAAACTCCCAACAACCAAAATATTCTATCTCTCCCACCCCACTGGTATAAACATGAAATACAACTGGGGTGATATTTTGGATCTTGAGCTATATCTATTATAGATACATAAACAATTTATTTAATTTAAAAATAAAATTGAACTAGGGGCTTCTATGATGATGGGAGAGTCGTTGTTGTTTTCGACCGCCATGGATTTCATTTGAATGTGTTGGCCAAATATAATTTTGCCGTGAGAACGTCTGTAGGTGGCGAGGGTAGAGAGAGGCTCTCTTTCTTCAATACCCATTGCTTGGTTGATGCAAACCATTTTACAACGGTTGCAGTCGCCCATTCTCGAAAAACAAATGTATGGATTATTTCCCATTTGAAAATCAGGAAATTCATCTTCTTTGTAGGGCTCTAAACCCTTGATAATAAAGTTGGCTCTAAAACTATGTTTTGTGATCCAATCCCATTCGCTTTTTTCGGTGTTTGGATTTTCTTTGTAAATCTTTTCCTTTAAATCATTCACACTATTCAAATTGATTAGCAAATAGGGCGATTCATTGGCAAAGGATATTTCATCTTTCTTTTCACCATGACTACTATTGTTTTGAACGTTGTTTAATAATTTGGAATATCTATGAGATGAGGGTGCTTTTCTAACGAGATGACATACACGACCAGTGAAGTTATACAGCCATTTGGATACATCGCCACAGAGGGTCACATCTTTGGAGCCATAGAGTAGACCATCGACTTTGTCGCCACATACTTGAATTTGATCAAAATCAGATTGAGGATAGTAGTCGAGGGGTATTTGCAAGATGTCCATCTCGGGTGCTTGAAGTGCAAGATGATTGTCTTGGATGCTGCATTGGATTTGCGAGAGGAGTGGCATCTTTTTCTGATTGATGTACACGCCAGTTTGGTCAATGATGGTCCATTCTCTGTCGTATTTCAAACCCGATGGGACCAGTTCCCACTTCTCGACAGAGAAGCCAGAGCATGATTTCACGGGATACACATAGATCTCTGAGAGAATGATATCGTTGTCGGGTCCTTCGATGCTGCCCAAACACGTGCTGTTTACGCTACTGTCAATGGCGGTGGATTGCTTGGTGTGCTCGTCTTTGAAATTGGTTTTAATAAATTGAATAAACTGTTGAATATCTTGAAAGTTACTCATGTAGCCTAACGACACACGGAGTGATCCCGTGACCTTTCCATTGATGATGTCCTTGTCGTCCCAGCAGACATGCCCTTCTTTGATCTGCTCCTCGATGTCCCTTTTGGAGAGATTCAAGTATTTGTGACATGCACCAGGATTGCAAAAGCATCCCGAGCGAATGAATATGTTGTTTAGCGAGGCCAACTTGTCGACTTCGCTGTATCCTATTGCCTCGCCGTTTGTGCCTAGCACATTGAAATTGAGCACGGCGCCCTGGGTCTTGATGTCTGCAAAATGGCTGTCGGCATGGATGGATACCATGGGGGCACCGTTAGAGTGCACCAGATGGACCAGTTGGTCGCGGAGGTACCGTATCAGGGCAAATGTATGGGTGCTTATGTTTTCGATGCCCAGCTGGTTGATAATCTCAAAGCCATACTTCATGCCAATGATGTTCAAGTAGTTGATAGTGCCGTCCTCATAGCGCTGAGTAAAGTTTTCCCTATTGATGTGAAACTGTTCCTGTGCCAGAGAGGCATTGACTGTGCCTCCGCTAAAGTATGCTTTGTGGAGAATGGTATCGGACGAGTTGTTGTTCTTGACCAATAGCGCGCCAATGCCTGTGGGGAACCCAAACATCTTGTAAAACGAAACTACGATATAGTCTGCAGGATACTTGCTGAGATCCAGAGGACTTGTGCCCACTAAGCTCGCCGCGTCAATCAACACCTTTATATTGGAACTCTTTTTCTGTATTCTATTTACAATGTCCAAAGGATACTTTGTGCCACCATAGTTGCATTGCGCAGGCAACGAGAATAGACTGTATTCCTCCTTGTCGGCGTCTACTTTATTCTGTTGTTCAAAGTTGATTAAATCCTGTACGATCCTGTGATGTTCCTGTGTGGATTTAAGATAAAATGATGGAATGGAAAAGAAGGTTGCACCCTTGAGTGTGGCATACTCTCTAATACCTAATACAGAGTTGTGTGACTCCATGCTATAATAGAATCTACTGTTTTGAGTCCAAGGGAAATACTCTCCAATCTTTTTCAAACTATCTGTAGCACCACTAGTAAAGATCACATGATACCCTTTATAAGGTGCATTAAAAAAGGACAATATTGTATCTCTAATTGAATCTACAGATTCTTTTGTTTTAATACCAACACTATTGACACTATCTATATATATATATTTATCTCTATATTAATATACCACTATTATATTACCAGGACTAAAATAACAACAACATACGAGGATTAGAATACAAGTTATTTAATAAATCATTCGAGAATTTAGCTACTTGATCTTTTGAATAAAGAGTTGATGCAGTGTGATCCAAGTAGACCATATCTTTTAGCTTTGGAAACTGATCCTCATTCTTTGTTCTAATCTCTGTATTTATTCTATTATTATATCCATATTCATTGTTTTTTGAATATTTATTTAAAAATTCAATATATTCTTTATTGTTTTCTATATCACTAGTACTATTATCACTATTGTTGATATTATTATTATTCCTATCACTATTCCTAAGTGATGAATTTAATTCTTGTTGCTGTTGTTCATTATTATTATTATCACTATTATTATTATTATTATTATCTCTGTATATAATCTTTTTCAATATAACTATGACTACTATTGTTATTATTACTGTTATTAACACCATTTTTCAGAGATTATAAAAAATGCATTGCAATGCAAGATATAATAGGGAAAAAAAAAAATCTTTAAATTAAAAAAATTAATTAAAAAAATAAAATTCTGCAGAATTTATGTTTAAAATAATTGGGGTGATCAAGAAAAGATAAAAAACGATAGAGGTGTGAACTGGGTGGATTAAGAAATAGTTTTTCTTTTTCTTTTTATTAGGGGGAAATGGTAGGGGGTAGATTTACACGATTCAAAGGATGTAGGTGGATCAGAATATCTGATGCCATTCTCTACGTTTTGAACCGCTTTGCATATATTGCAATAGAGGTTGTTGGCCGAGTTGAGTTGAGAGGCATTTAATAGTTGCTGGAATTGCGGCGAGAGGGGCTGTCTCATCCACTCGAGATGTTCCAGTCGTTGTGTGTGGTTGGTGGCTACGAGCTCGAGATAGTCGATGAGGTGGGCCACAGACTCAAAGTCGCGGATATTGATGATGGACTTCGGATGCGGCAGATATTTGTCAATGTTTGGCGCGCCCAAATAGACTGGAATGGTGCCGGTCGATAGTGGCTGCCAGAGCTTTTCCGTCACGTAGTCGGGACACTCGGAGTTCTCTATGGCCAACACAAAATTATAGTTTTTCAACAAAAACAACTTTTGCTTAGACTTTTTCTTGACAGTGTCTTTTTCAGAGATGGACCTGGTAGTGAGACATTGACCAAAAGAGTGAAGTCGGAGAGAAGGTTTGTTAATACCCAAATCGCGACCCCTCATCACCCGCATTATTTTCCTTGCTATGGGAATACGACCAATTTTATCATTACAATTGGAAGAGATAAACATGATATGGTTTGGTCTGGGTGCCGTTAGTTTATCAAACTCTTGCTCAGACAATGGAATAGAGGGGAATTTGTTATTTGGATACCATTTACTAAAAGTGGATGACACGGGACCATAAGGTAAATACTGATAATTACTATGACTCTGGCTCAAACTATAAGAATAGCCAAAAGTTAGATTAAAGCCAATGGGTAGTTCAGCTATTTTTGGATAATAGGAAGGTGCCTCCATCGACACAGCAACATAGATTTGATTATTAAAATGCTTTACCAAAGGATCAGGATGTTTATTTCTTCGAGCAGTTGGTACATAAAACACCACCGCTGAACTTGTACTTATTTTATCCCTATCTCTAATGATTCTACAATTTAAATTTCTGCAACTATCCAATGATTTATCATTTCCATAAAATGTTCTATCCAACAATAATATATCTCTATAAATTGGTTCAGATTGATTAAATAATTTTTCTTCCTCTGAAGTTTGTAATCTAAAAAATATATCTTGTTCAATTATTGTTGTTGTTTCAAAAGGTATTATTCCTTCTTCTACTTCTTCCTCTTCTTCTTGTTTCTTCTCTTCTTTACTGATTACTTTTTCTTCTTTTTTAGTTTCATCCTGCTCAATATTTATATATTTATCATTACTATTATCATTCTTTTCAATATCATTATTTTCATTTTGATTATTATTATTATTTTGTTGTTGTTGAGGTTGATAATGAGTATGATGTATTTGTGTATCAACTTGATGAACTGTATTTAATGAGGGAGAAAAGAATAAGGTCAAAGATATTAATAAAAGAATGATGAGCACAAAGATACTTTTTCTTTTATATAACTTTGTAAGCATTCTTTTTATCATTCCATCAAAGAGATCATAGTCCTATTTTCGCGAGTGCCAAAATGGGTCGGACTTTTTTTTTTAAAAAATCGGTTGGTTCCTAATTATTTTAAAAAAACTAAAATATCGGGGTTTGAAAATAATTACAATCAATTTTTATACCTGGGGCGCGGCTAAATAAATTTTATTTGAATGTAATCGAGAGTGTGTGTTTATAGTATTTTTTATTATTTATTATTATTGTTGTAATAAATATGATATCATTTAAATGGATTTACAAATAAGATTAATACAGCCTCGTTGACATTGCATAGAGGTTCGACCATAGGTAATTTTTTCACCGTCGACAGCAATAATACCTTCTTTTTCTTTTCCGGGTTCTAAAATCAAAGAACTTACTTTATAATGTTCGATCAAATCACTTTTCAAATGTTCACCAGTGGATGACTCTGTCAAGACGCTGAGGAGCTGAGTCTTGCTAAACTTGGCATTGGGTCTAATCATGACCAAATCGATGAGGCCGTCGTTGAGATGGGCTGTTGGTGAGGCGATAAAGTCAGAGGCCAAATGTGATACTGTACTTGCAACAATACCAATAAACTCGCCATCCAATATCTTGTAGCCCATTTCTGTGAGTTGTTGTTCACTGAGCTCCAATATATTTGGTGTTGGGATTTTAGTCAACGGCACTTGAATCTCTGTTGTCTTGGAGTTTGGATTGATTCCCTCGGCGGCTGAAGATGAAGACGATGTTTGTTGGGCTTCATTAGTGTTGTCATTATTCATACTATTATTTAAACTTGTAGTTGTGGTGGTTGTTGTTGTAGTGGTGGTGGTCGTAGTCAATCTCCCACTTTGACTGAGAATGCCAGAAGAGTTTAATTTGACTTTATCAGAAGAGGCCGACAAAATGTTGCCAATGGTATCGATAGAGGAATCGCTGTTGCAGATATCACATTCAAAGGTACATTTTGGAATCTTGGACATATCATCTTTGGGGGCGTCGACAGCTGGAAGAAAGATGAGTTTGCCTTTATATATTCTGAGCATGAGGATTCTTATGGCTGCACCAACGGTGAGACGAAGGGCGCCCAGATAACGGTACTTCTCAGACTCGATATCAACATCACTGACCAAACCCCAGGTAAGCGATAAAATAGAACACCACTTTTGATCGCCCTGTTGAATGATACTGACGTCCAAAGGCTTACTAAATCCTCTAATGATTGCCAAAGCTGAGGTCATGGGATCTGCCAATCCAATCGAACATGCAATACCATTTCCTGTACCAGCGGGGATCAATGACAATGGCACCTTTCTAGCCTCCTCATAATCGTCTCTGGCCAACAAACCATTGATAAACTCGTGAAACAATCCATCACCGCTAATAAACACTATAGTATCATACTTTTTGTAATTAAACTTGAATCCAATCTGTTTGGCATGATTGGGTCCTTTGGTAATGGTTTTCTTTACCTCCATCTTGGCATCTCTAAACAATGATTCAAGATCTTTAAATATACTCTCTGATGCTTTCTTTCCAGACTTTGGATTAATAATGACTCTAATCTTTCTATTTTTTGGATTACCTCCTATTATTATTATTATTATTGTTAAATTAATACCTAACTATGTATGACTATGACAACAACTACTACATACTTGGTAAAGTGTCCATGAAATACTGTTCAATAGCATTTGAATAATCCAAACACTCTTGAGCCGATTTAAAATAAAAGCTAAAATGTTTCTTTACTCTAACTTCGTTGTCATTGTCTTTGGACTTCATGACACAAGCAGAGAGAATGAGTTTTCTATCGTTTACACTTGTGCCCACAATGGTGTCAGACACGAGATACTTTGTAAACGTTGATTTGGGATCATTGTATTTAATGATCAATGTCGATTTCTTTATTATGAGTGAACATGATTTCTTTTTATACTCTGCATCTCTATTCTCGTACAACACAGACTCGTTGTCCACGTTGTGCAAGAACTCTT
Source organism: Polysphondylium violaceum (assembly GCA_000277445.1). Lineage (NCBI taxonomy): Eukaryota > Evosea > Eumycetozoa > Dictyosteliales > Dictyosteliaceae > Polysphondylium > Polysphondylium violaceum. The sequence continues at coordinate 15,381 of AJWJ01000067.1, read as the reverse complement.
TATCGCCTGTTGGTTTCAAACTATTTAAACTATGACCGCTGCCATCGCCACTCGTGCTAGTGTTTGCACTGTTGTTGCTGGCGATGCCGTTGTTCTCGCTGTTATCATAGTTTATGATATAATTGGTTGCCATGATTGAATTTAACAGAATAATAATGATAAATAACAATAAATCGATATAAATATCACCGCTACTATTACTACTACTATTAATACTATTGTTATTCTCTATAACACTGCTGCTACTGTTACTATCTATTTTAAACAAAAACACAAACACGAAAACGCACACACCACACAATTATTGTTAAATTTTCACACCCTCTAAAATTTGTCTATTTTAGTTCTTTTTTGACACACAATTACACACGCAGAGAAAACTCGATAGTTGGAAACAAATATCTCTCTCTGTCTATTATATTACAAGCCAGGATGTGTCAATTTGGTGGAAAAAAATAAAAAAATAAAAAGTACAAATTCTTTTCAAATTTAGGTCGAAGCAACCTACCTTATATAAATAAGATTTTTTATTTTAATTATTTTTAAATAATTAAATTGTTTTTTTTTAAAATTTTATCACACATGATGAAGCAAAACGCGATTTTTTTTTTTCTTTTTTTGTCCATTTTTGAACAAATGTTTGTTTTTTATACACGAGTTCGATACAATGACATGCGCTTCTATGATCCATGACACATAGGTAATTTTTGATGAACTCCTATCTTTTTAATATTATCCAAGATACACAATTGTTGCTCAATACTTTATGTTTAATTTAAAATGGTTGAACATTTTGAAAGAGAAATTATAAAGTTGTACAATCATGAGATAAGGAAAGGATAAATTTATCTGTTTGTTTCTCTTCAAAAATTAAAAAATTCAAAAAAAAAAAACACAACAAATCATCCCCTCATCATTTTTTTTTTTGGACTTTAAAAAGTAAATTGAAGAAATAAATCAATCATTTAGATATATACACAGATAGAGAGGAAAGTATGGGTTTAGGTAGTAAAATAGAGAGTATTAGAAAAGAGGCTGCCTCATCTACCAAGTCGGGGGGCGATAGTGGTGGTAGCAGTAGTAGTAATGTGAGTGCATTTAGTGGGAATCTATTTAGCAAGGAGGAGGCAGAGGATTGCGGCACATGCACGCTGTTGGGCGTCACAGACAAAAAGAACCAGATGTTTGCAATGATATCAGAGACATCGCCTCCTATCGACATGAACGAGTCACATCAGTTTTGGGAACCCATGCCCCCACCACCCGACTTTATAGAGTTGGGTAACTCGGGATGGACCCTGTTGCACACCATGGCTGCCTACTATCCCACCCACCCCAACGAGAGTAAAAAGCAAGAGATGAAAGAATTTCTCCACAGCTTTTCTAAGGTGTATCCATGCAATGTGTGTGCCAAAGACTTTCAAGACATTCTCCACACCACACCACCCGAGTTGTCGAGCCAGGACGACTTTGCCCAATGGCTGTGCAGGGCCCACAACCGCGTGAATGTGCATCTGGGCAAACCTAAATTTGACTGCTCTCTCGTCAGCTCCAGATGGAAAAGAGACTCCCCAGCCAAACACTAATATATTTGATTTTTTTCGTATTTTTTTACTTTTTTTGTAATTTTTTCGCCTCGCTAGATTTACATGTTAATCTAAACACACTTAGATACAGATATATAAATAAATTATAGATTTATAAAAATGATTAAAACAGCATTGTTGTTATTGATACTAGTGGTTGCTAGTGTAAACTCGATTTCTTTAGATATTCATTTACAATTGGACCAAGCTACCTATGATTTGGCAGTGTATTATAACCAACAAGTCAACAAATTAGCACCAAATAACCAAGTTTTCCTTGGAACTGAATCACTCCCACACATTACTCTTTATTTAACTGATTTCCAAGAGAATCAAGTACAAAATATTCAACAATCGTATTTATCTATTATAATAATACTATTAATCATGTAGTGTTTGTGTTGTATGACTAACAGAATAATAAGAATTGAAAAAGTATTTCCAGTATTACAACAGGTAGCTCAAGATTGTAATGTTGAATTAAACTTTATCAATGTCACCGGCCAATACGGTATGTGGAATGTTAAATTAAACTCTTGTTTACAAACTTTATCAGACGTTATTGTGGATAACACCTATCAATTTATTACACCAAACCAAAGTATTCCTGAATGGGTCTATGATTTACCCGAACCATTGAGATCTGAAAAGATTGCAATGATTCAAAAATATGGTTCTCCCAATGTATTTGATCAATTTCAGCCTCAGTAAGTAGTAGTGGTATTTATTTAGATATATATTAGATATATTAATCGATAACAATAACAATAGTGTAACATTAGCCTGGGATGCTGTTGATAATTTAGTTCAAGTATTTAATACTATCAATGTTCAACCAGCATCATGCTTTTCACCCTCGATTGGTATTGGTTCAGTGGGTCCTTATGGAACTGTTTTGGATAACAAATACGGTTTATTTAATTTCACAACAACTATTTAATATTAAAGTCAAGTTTTATTTAATATTCTTTTTCGATATGTCAGCAACAACAACAACACTTACAATATTCATTTTTCAAAATCATACCTTGAGACAGACATACATATAGTACTCTTTCCCAAAAGAAAAGATAGTAGTAGGAACGAGAAATTAAAAGTCTCAAAAAGTTTAATAAATTTGTTTGTTTTACTTTACCAACTCCAGATTAGGAAAGATAACATAATGTCAAGATTATTTATAAATAGATATAATATAAATACACTGTCAACTTTTTTATTTATTTATAAATTGATTTCCAATTGAGAAATAGATTTTTAAAGTTACAATTATTTTTAAATGGGGTAGGTGAGAATAAAAGTGGTAATGTGGTGTGTGAGCGTGTGTCGTCTTTTTAGTGATAGTAATGGGTGTATCGATAGTTCGGCCGAATATTAATGCTTGCTACTCCACCCTTTATGACCCTTAGTGAATGATAAATGGACAGCTCGTTTTGTGTGTAAACTCTTAAACTACACTTTTTATCTAACCACACCTACTAAATCTCTTTATTCATACCCCACTGTTCTTAAACTTTATCTTTCTACGAAACTTTTATAAAAACAATTACTAAATAATTACATGGTCAAGTTTGTTATTCTTCTACAATTTTTGAAATCATATAAATCGGAATTAAAAATTCAATTTCTTTTATATCAATTGCATATTGTCATTGTTTTTTGTCTTAAAATACAACAACATTATTAATATCTATATTTTACAACAAATCAATTTTTTAATCATCATCTCTAGTGTGTGTACGTCATTTGTGTTGCTATATTTTCAAAAATGAAAAATATTATCATAAACTTTCTCTTAGTTTTATTATTTGCTCAATGTATTTTTTGTGATGTAAGTACTCTATGATGAAAATGAATAAACGAAAGCCAATATTAATTATCGATTTAAATAGACATTCTTTATTAGTCGTAGTGGTGGTGTAAATGAAGAATACAAGAGTATGGAAATTGATGTAAACACTGGTTTTTATTTTGACCAAAGTAATCATAAAGGAAAGGTTAGTGAAGATGACATTAGAACCATTGATAATCTGATTGATTCTGATGCATTCAAAAATATTGAGCCAAAATATATTAATCAATTGGAAAACAATCAAATCTATCGTTACGCTTTTACAAGTAAAAAGATTGGTGTTATTTTTGATTTAAATGCAAATTATCCAAAAATATTAGATCCAGTAGTTTTAATTTTCGAAAAATATTCCAATTGAATATAAATTTCAATAATAAACCTGCTTTTATTATTCTTTTACACTCCCATTGAAGATGTCTTTTATTAACAAGTGATTGAATAATGATATTTATTTGAATTTGTGTTTTGACATGTAAAATAAATGGTAGAGTTTATACATGGAAGACCTTGGGTGCAAAGAGTTTCGTATGGGGTCTCATCAACACATTGATATAAAAATGTTTGCATTGTGTTGTGGAATTTCATATCATTTGTGTAATAATAGTACATGAGATAATCTGCATGACAAACTGTATCTTGTTTTTGATAAAGAGTATAACGATATCCTTCAAGAGGCTGATAACCTGGATCTTCTACGATACTCATAACTGCATAATTATAAACATTATAAAATGCTATTTTTTAGAGATTTAAATAAATTATTAGTATAAATCAGACCTTGCTTTAAATTTATAATTTAAAAAAAACTTACCTCTATCATAAATCCATTGAGCTGGGTAACAAGTATTCACAGCATATGATTTTGTTACATTTGGTTCACCTTGAGCACATTTTGAATTTGGATTACTGAAAAAGTAAAAGATAGCTGTATTAGAGTCATGGGGATCAATTTCAATTAAATAGGATCCTTGATCAAGATTCAAACAAGTCCCTGTAATCCAAGAGTAACCGATGCCCTCTCCATTGGGGTTTGTGCCACCACAGTTTTTGTGGGGGTCAAAGTTGACATAAGTTACAGCAGTAACAATTAATACAATGTTGAGTAAGATAAATAAAGTTGATTTCATCATTATTAATATCCTATACTATCTCTCTCGAATAAACAAGACGAATAGAAAAGAATAGAGACCTCAAAGGAAAAAGGATCCTTTTATCATTCACCATACTTGAATCAAAATTTTTAAATGTAAAAAAAAAAAAAAAATTCCAAAAATAAATATCTAATTCTTCGAGTTGGTCCTTCCAATAAAGACCCCAACAGATATTGACGTCAGAGTTTTTGATTATTTCCTCTCTTTTCAAGTTCTTTTTTTTTGAATTTTGTTTGTAAAAATTTGATTTTGCTTAAAATCTAAAATATCTAGATTTTAATTTTTAAATTTTTAAGTCAAAGACTTAAGTCCTATGATGCTTTTAAAATTTTTTTATTTTTATCAAAACTAATCATATCATATTATGAACTATAATTATTTATATCTTTTTTTTATTTTATCTTGTATAATTTTAATTGGTAGAGCTGCAGTGCAGCCTATTGGTCAAGCTTGTGAAGTTTATGTAGAACATGGGGCCATGCCAACAAACCAATGTGGTTCTTACAAAAACCCATGCTTAAATGTTAAATATGCAATCCAATCTTGTGGACAATCAAATGCTTATGTGGTCGTATATTTCATAGATGGCCCTCATACAGACATTGGTAATTTTAATCAAGTGTTTGTCAACCAAACTATAGTCTATCAAGCTGTTAATATTGGAAAAGCTACACTTGATATGACTGGAATCAAAACACCTCTTGTAACAATCAGTGACACTAGTTACACTGCTGGACAATCAACCGATATGTATGCCAACTTTCATATGAATGGTGTCAATGTGGTCAATTCAAACAGTGCAGCTAGTATCATTCAAACTATGGTCAATCTTACTCAAATTTCTGTAAAAGTAGATCAATGTGGATTCTATAGTAACGTGGGCGGAAATGGAACTGTCTTTAACCTTAAGACCCATTACTCTGAGCGTCAGACTTCCACAACAATCTCTATTACCAACAGCTCATTTAAAAACAACAAAGGTGTAAACGGTGTTGTTTTGTATGCCCAATCCACCGATAACATATATATTAATAACTGTGTTTTTTATGGAAACAGTGCATCCGGCGTTGGTATTATTAATCCAGACACTATATCCTTGGTCACCATCACTCAATCTAATTTCACTAGTAACTATGTCCAATCTGGTGGTGTAGTTCATTTTGATTCAATGCAGGTCAGTCCTGTGGTTTCCTCAAATAGATTTGACTCTAATTCTGGAGGTGGCGTTAGATCATCAGCCATTGCAATGTTGACCACAACAGGAATCATAGACAACACCAACTTCACAAATAACTTTAATCTCTCTGGTGTATTGGTATACAGCTCTATCTGGGTAAATATTACAAACTCTTTCTTTACTGGCAATAATCTTCCACAATTTTATGGTGCTGGTGTATATTTTGAGAAATCAGGTATTTTAATATACGACTCTGTATTTGCAAACAACTATGCCTTGTATGGTGGTGCCATCTATTCGATTACAAATATCGTCTATACCTATATTCCTTTGATTAAAAACACCATCATTGAGGATAATAATGCTACCATATCTGGTGGAGGTTTGTTTACGAGTGGTATTACATTAAAGTTGACCAATGTATCTATAGAAAACAATTTAGCTGCAAATGGATCAAATTTCTATTGTCTAGGCAGTCAAGTGTACACCAACAACACTGAGTTTCTTTCATACACCGATAATGCCTACGACAATGAATTGGGAATCATGTGTGGCTCCAGCACATGTTCCATCAAAGACATCAGTGTTTTAGTAGACAATGAAATCGGCTGTGGAGTCTACAAACCACCTGCCAAAAAAGGTTTAACAGACAAAGAAAAGATTGGTATTGCAGTTGGAATAAGCAGCGTATTTATCATCACCGTGATAATCATAATTGTCATCATCAGAAAAAAACATCACCATCATCACTACCATTCCATCCGAGGCGGACATTAATTCATTCTCATTAATCAATAAACTGTTATTTAAATTAAATAATCATCCCAAACACATTTTAAATCTAGATTAATTAACGGTTTTTTGGCAGGAAATTTTATTTTTTTTCCATGCTTTTTTTTTAGAAAATTAAGAGAGAAATAATATACACAGATAGACAGTTTGAATAGGTGAACAACACTCCAATACAAATACACAGATAGGTGGTCAAGATCCTGCATTACGATCGTATACACACATCTATAAATAGTATTATTTTTCATACTATTTTATGGAAAATAGCACAATGATAATCACCGATCAGATGGATAGTCCTGCCACTCTCAATGTCGGCCAGGTCAGCAGTGTTATATCACCGCTACAGAACGATAGCGGCGGTGGTGGTATACCTACATCTGATATCATTATGAAAGATATAGCCACTACCACTACAAGTGCACATGATATAGAAACAAAAGAGAATCATGACTCTGTGCCTGTGTCGACATTAAATGGTGATAGTAGTAGCAACAATAGTGATAGTGATCAATTAAAACCGTTTTTGCCATTAAACTCTACATGGGAAGTTATCGGTGACCTGATTCAGAATTTAACAGGTGACCTTAAATTAAAGAATGGTTTGTATATGTTATTGTGTTATTCTTACGATGTTTCGTATTTATTGTATTTACATTGTATGCACTCAGAAAACAGAATCATTGAAAAGGAGTCATTTTTACAACAACAGCAGCAACAACAGGAACAGCAGAATATTGATGTGGATGAGCCGGTACAAAACAATGTACCTGTTTATCAAGATGACAGTGATAGTAGTTCAAGCTATACATTTTTACATGAGAAATGTATGTATTTGTGTTGTTATACTGTATGGATATTAACTAATATGACCATTGGCCTCACTAGATATGGATATATTTGGATTACTGCCATCTAAAGATCCCTTGGTTTTAGCTGTATGTAATAAATGCAATAGACCAATTAAACAATCGAGATTCATATCACATTATGAACAATGCAGCGAAAATGTAAATAAAAAGAACAATAACGGCGGATCAAACAACGAGCAATCAAACTCATCCGTTGGAGATAATCAAGTGTCTCCAACAGATCCAAAGAAAAAAGCAAATGGTATGGGTAGAGGTAGACCAAAGAAGAAAGTAGAGACAACTAGTAATACTAGTACCAATAATAGTAATGGTAGTACAGCGTCAATAACATCAACAATACCGAATCCACCTGTATCTACTTCATCTTCTACAGCAACAACATCATCTACTCTACAACAACAGCAAGTTGTACCTACAGTTTCAGCTGTAGTACAAAACACACCATCTATTACTAATCCAATAACCGCAACACCATCACCATCATCAACAACAATATCTACACCTTTAATTGATCAATCTAAAAAACAACAACAACAGCAACAACAGCCTATCTCTGCAAGAAAAAAGAATAATGATTTGTCATCCTCTCAACTTAGATCTAGTAGCAGTACTGTTCCATCGATATCAACACCAGCACCAAGTAAAGATGATATGATTGTACCAGAAAGTAATACTGTTAAAGGTACCAATAGTCTTAATAATACCAATAACAATATTATCAGCAGTAGTAGTAATAATAATAATAATAATAGTACTTGTGCACCAATCAATTCATTGAGGATTAGCATTGTGCCTCTACAAAAAAACAAACCAAACAAACTATCTCGACTGTTTAAGCTTGGAGTAGTAAAGTCTATTATAACTATTACAAACGAAGATCAAGGGGATGCATTAAGTGACGAAGAGACTGAATCCCCTATTCAAACATTTATTGGTACCACCCCATCGTTTATCGCAGAGTATACATTAAATGCATTTGGAAAACGACAACAGCTATTACATCAACAACAGCAACAACAATTACTACTCCAACAACAACAGCAACAGCAACAAGCTTTATTACTACAACAGCAACAACAGCAACAACAGCTATTACAACAACAGCAAGCATTGGCTCAACAACAACAGCAACAAGCTGCACTGGCTCAACAACAAGCTGCTGCTGCACAACAGAATCAATTTAAATCTCCTGCTATGCAAAACATAACAACGCCAACACCAACAACAGTACCTCCACCAGTAACAACAGTAGCTCCGCCAGTAACAACAGTAGCTCCACCAATAACAACAACCACTACACCTGTACATGTAAACAATCCTCTCACTCAAGCAAACTCCCCCATGGCTCCATCCACACCCATCACGCCTTCACCTCAAAACACACCTACTATTCAACCAACTACAGTACCACTTCCACCACCTGTAGCTACCACAACAACTACACCACAACCGACAACAACAACAACAACAACAGTAGCAACTCCTACACCAGCACCTCAACCTAAAGCAAAGAAATCCTCAAGTAAAAAAGAAAAGGAAAAGAAAGAAAAAGAAGAAGAGAAAGAAAAGAAAGTATCTAAAAAGTCATCATCGAAAAAGAAAGAAGAAGCAGAAAAGAAATCATCGTCATCTAAAAAGAAATCATCTAAATCCAAAGAAAAAGAAAAGGAGAAAGAGAAGGAGAAAGAGAAGGAAAAGGAAAGGAGAAAGAGAAAGAAAAGGAAAAAGAAAAAGTAGCAGAATCTGCTCACCATCCTCCTCCTGCAACTACAGTTACTACTCCTGCTGTTGCCACACCTCTACCTACAGAGAATATTACCAATACCCATATTCCTACGAACAATATAATCTCACCTCCTCAAATCCAACAACATCCACAACAACCACAACAACCTATTTACCAACAACCAAATCCAATGATTAATCCAATGGCGACACAAGTTCAATCTCCTTTACAAATCCAAACACCAATGACGATGAATCCTCTACAACAGCCAATGTTTAATGTACCTCAACAACCAATGTCTATGGCCAATATTATGCCAAACAATATGCAACCGCCAATACCACAACAAGCGCAATCACCATTACAGATCTACAATTCACCGCAAGTCAGTATATCACCTCAACACAACAACAATCCAAACCTTGTATATACACCACAGCCACCACAACCAGTCCAATCACCCCAACAACCCATCCAATCGCCCCAACAACCCATCCCTTCACCACAGCCCCAACAACCCATCCCCTCACCACAACCCCAACAAGTGGGCGTTGTTCAACAACCCCAGCAACATCAACAAATTCAAAACAATATCCAAATTCTCCAAAACAATCTCAATCAAGTCAACACGAGAATCAATCAATTCACCAGCCTCAAAGCTCAAGTAATGAACAATCCTCAACAATTGGCCACCGTGGATTCCAACTTGAACACCCTTCAACAACAAAAGAACACACTTCAACAGCAATTGTTGTTACAAATTCAATTGCAACAACAACAACAACAAGTACCTCAACAAAACGTCCAATCACAACAAATCCAAATGGGCAATTTCAACAATGTCTACCAAAACTATCCAAACTATGGATACAGACCACCACAACAAAATATTCAACAAACTCAACAAAACTATGGCTCAATACCATCACCTCAACAAGCACAAGTCCCCCAACAACAAATTCAATCACCAGTTGCTCAACAACAAATCTATCAACAACAAGCAAATATTAATCCTCAACAACAACAATTTCAACAACCAAATATCAATCAACAACAACAACAATTTCAACAACAACAACAACAACAAATACAAAGTCAACAACTCTATCAACAACTCTACCAACAAACCCTCAACTCTACTCAAATGCCAATGCAAATTAACCAACAACAACTCTTTCAACAACAACCACAAAATCAACAACTTAGAACTGTTATTCCAATATTAGAAAACCCTGTACAAAAAATCTATCAACCAAGCCAATAATAATAATAATAATAACAATTACAATAACAATAACAATAATATCTTAAAAATGACTCATAATGTAGATCTTTTTGCTTCTATATTCGACCAGTGTTTAGTTGGTATTTGGATTTGTTTTTATAAAAATCTTGGAATCTGAACATTTTCGCACACCAACGTTCTGTGGGCACAAAAACAAAGCGCATATAAATACAAGAGAGAGAATTCCAAACATACATATTATTTATTTTCAATTTTATTCTATACATATCAATAGAATAATATTATAGATCAATAGAGAGATACGCTAATACAAACGAAAAGGAACTTCCTCCTCATCCCTATCCATCATCACTTACGAAAATAAAATATTTTTTTAAATTTTTTTTTTCATTTTCATCAAAATTATCATTTTATTGAACAACTCGCAGTAGTTTAATATCTGTAATACCTACTAAAATGTCTGAAAAACCAGAAGAAATCAACACCAATGCTGCTGCTGATGAAAAGAGCAAAGGGTAGGAATCGTCATCAGTAATAAAGATATCAATGATCATTATATTAATACATACATTTAATTACTATACATATATACATATTCAAATGACAATTCAATAAAACATACAATAATAACAACAACGCACACAAATAATGTAATATACACTCTTATACTCAAATTAAACAATCATCAATAGTGCCTTGAAAAAGGAACAAAAGAAAAAAGAAAAAGAAGAGAAAATTGCAGCTATTAAGGCAGCCAAAGCCGCTGCTGCTGCTGCTGCAGGAGGACCACAACAAGGAGAGAAAAAGGAAAAGAAAGCTGAAGAAGTTGCACCAGAGGATAATTACGGTAAATTGGAAATGAATAGATCAGTTAGTCGTGAAAATAAAGTATATACCAATATTGCACAATTAGATGTTGCAAAGGATGGTCAAAAGGTTTTGGTTCGTGGTAGAGTACAAGCCAGTAGATTACAAGGTGCCAACTTGTGTTTTGTATTTTTAAGAGACTCTCTCTACACTGTACAAGCCGTCGTTGCCAAGAGTGGCAGCGTGAGCAAGAATATGGTCAAGTTTGTTGGCGACATTCCACGTGAATCCATCGTCGACATTGAGGCCACCGTCGTCAAGACCAAGGTCCCAATCGAAAGTGCCACACAAAAAGACGTTGAACTCAGCGTACACTCTGTCTGGATTGTATCTGAGGCTGTCCAACTCCCAATCCTTATCGACGATCTTGCCCGTTGTCAAACCCTCATCGACAACCAATCCACCGAGATTGAAGAGCTCGAAAAGCTCTTGGAAAACGCCTCGCTCAGCGAGACTGAAAAGAAAGACTTGGAGAAAAAGAAATCTGAGGCCGCCAAGTTTGTCGTTGTCAGTCAAGACAAGCGTCTCGACAACAGAGTCCTCGATCTCCGTGTCCCCGCCCACCAATCCATTTTCCGTATCCAATCTGGCGTGTGCACCCTCTTTAGAGAGTACCTCTTGGCCCAAGGATTCATCGAGATCCACACCCCCAAGATCATCTCAAGCGCCAGCGAAAGCGGTGCCTCTGTCTTTAAATTGGGCTACTTTGGCGGCAACGCTTATCTCGCCCAATCTCCCCAATTTTACAAACAAATGGCCATCGCCTCTGACTTTAACCGTGTCTTTGAGATTGGTCCCGTCTTTAGAGCTGAAAACTCCAACACCCATCGTCACATGACTGAATTTGTTGGCCTCGATCTCGAAATGACCTTTAGAGAACACTATCACGAAGTCTTAGACGTCTTAGACGACCTCATGACCAGCATCTTCCACGGCCTCGAGACCCGTTTTGCCAAAGAACTCGACTCTATCCGTACCCAATATCCATTTGAACCCTTTACCTACACTCGTCCATCCCCACGTTTCACTTTTGACCAAGCCGCCGCTTTCCTCGCCGAAGAAGGTGCCATTGTCAAGGACAACGATTTCTCTACCGCTCAAGAAAAACTCTTGGGCAAGATCATCAAAAAGAAGTATGGCGTCGACTTTTTCATTGTCGATAAATTCCACGCCGAGGTACGTCCATTCTACTCGATGGCCGATCCAAATAACCCAGGCTTGGCCAATGCCTACGATATGTTTATGAGAGGTGAAGAAATCTGTTCTGGCGCTCAAAGAGTCCACGACGCCACCCTCCTCGAAGAGAAGGCCAAAGGCCACGGTCTCAATATCGCAGACATTCAATCCTACATTGACGCCTTTAAATACGGTTGCTCTCAACATGCCGGTGGTGGTGTTGGTTTGGAACGTGTTGTTATGCTCTATTTAGGCATTGGTAATATCAGAAAGACCTCTATGTTCCCAAGAGACCCAACCAGAATTACTCCATAAATAAATCTATAAGAAAAGATATATAATCTTTTTTTTTTTTATTCACTAAATATTCATTTGTTTATTACTACAACTCATACATGTATGATTAAAATCATCATACAATCAATTTTGAATCCTTTATTTGTTTGTGTTATATAAATAAGTAAACTATTTGTTTCTCTGGGAAATCGTCCATTCGAAGTGTGTTCTGTGCGACTATTTTTTTTTTTTTTTTTTTTATTTTTTTTTTTTTTTTTTTTTGTTAAAATTACAACTACTATTGCATTTGTACAAAAATTAAATATATCTTGTTATAAATAAATATTCATAAAATGTTAAGATCAAAGATTCTTCCACAAGTTTTAACTCAAGCTATTAGTGCTGATATTAAAGGTGTTTTGTAGGTATTAAAACAACACCACTCTTCTTTTTTAGTAATAATATATACAGCAGATGTGATCTATGATCAATTTCAAATCATCGTATCAAACAACAGGAGTGGATATCTATAGATCAAATCATTTATTTTACCATGAGTGTTTGTTACAAATAAGTCTATCTATATATATTAATCAGAATAATAATATAATATAGATTAATGAAAGAGGACGGTTCTCTTATTGCTTGTTCAGAATCACAAAATAACAACTCAACCGAACACAATACCTCTAAAGTTATCTCTGCTATTACATCAAATATTTGGACTTCATACAATAGAACTAAAGATTTACAATATCAACTCATTGATTGTGAGGTAATTATCAAGCAGAAGCGATTGCATTATTGCACTTTATAGATATCTTTACTTTCTTTATTACTAACATTGTTTTTTATATATTACAGGAAGGTAAATTTGTTGTAACTAAAGTTGCTTCTCTTCTTTTATGTGTATATAGTGATGCTACCATTGAATTTGGTTTATTAAAATCAAAAGTAAATATATTATTAGATTATTACTCTTTTCTTTCTTGATGTAACTCTCTAACCAACTACTCTTTATAGGCTCAAAAACTTCGTGAATATTTACAAGAACCATTAAGTAAAGTTGAAACAATATAATAAAATTGATAAATACTCTCCCCTCCTTCTATAGATAAAACAACAGCAATAATTATTTTGTTATTTTAGATTAAAAATTAAGAAAGACAATCAGAACTTCTAATAATAGCCATCTAATAAGATCTTTCTTTTGTTCAGAGAATATTTTTGATTGGTAATATAAAAAGAGACTTTTGAAAACAATGATTTTTTGCGATGATAGATATTGAAAAGTCATTCTTAAATCCTTATTCAGGGTTAAAATTTTTAAAGACTCTCCAAGATACTCTTTGTCAAAAAGGATATATTCTTTTTTATTATACAGAATACCAGAGGTCTAAGCTTTGTCCCTATATTTTAATATCTGATACCTTTGGTAGCTTAATAATAGAGGCAGACTAAAATCTGATATTTAAAACCATATGAATGAATAGGAGGAATGTATCGGTAGACTCATGGGACATGGAGTGGAGCCAATACAGGTTAAAAAAGACCAGGTGGGTCTTGTTCTGGTTTGGTTCCTCTTTATTTACAAAATACAAAAGTTCAAGAGCAAAAACAGAGGTTGAGATGAAATTAATTTGTGATGGATAAAAATATGATATGATGTGAGTGAAAAATACCCTAAGATGTCCTGAGTCAGTAGTCCTGTTTATAGCCTGGAAATATTCCCCTCACCAGATCTGAGACCTGATGGTACATGAGATAACTCATCCTGTAGATTTGAATCCTTTAATTAAAAAATGAGAGATTGAAACGATACGGATTTTAGGAAACATAAATTCTAAAAATAAATTTCCTTTTTCTTCCATGAGATTATTGTGCTAAATACTTTCATCTGATTTTCTTGTAGGTATGTTTTCTTACTATACAGATAAAATTATTATAGCTAATGCATCCTACAATGTCTGATCAATATCATTAAAATCATTGTTCAAAATCATATTAATATTAACAATATTTTCAATTATGTATTTATAAAAACAAACGTTTAAACTCACAATATCATTAAATATCTCAATTTTACCATTGCAATCCATTTGATTATAGAAGATGTTATGATCAATTGTCAAAATGACATTATCTAAAAATTTATACATTTACTTGTGATGATTATCAAATTCAATTTAATGCCAAATGAGCCTATCGAATTCCTAGACCAATAGCTATATCATATTTTAATTCTCAAATAAGAGTGTTAGCTGTTGTTTATACAAAAACTATTATCATAATAAATCTCATTTTGCAAATCGTTTGTTCTTATAAAATTTTTATTACTATAAAATAACAAATTTTTATTATTACTATAACAGTCATAGTTTACGCATTTACCACACCACAACTCGTTCACCACTATCTCTATATCCAAATACTAAACACACACAAAATAAATCGCCCACATTCCACAAAAAAAAAAAAAAATAAGGAATATTATTTTGACATTTTATCCATTATGATAAGGAAATGTCACTTGGTATATCACACCACCAGGGGTAATTGGCGCTATATTTAAATTAAAGAAATATATCTCACTTTTCCGAAGGCCAAAAAAACAGTGCACAAAATTCGAGAAAAACAATGAAAAAAATTGAAAAAAAAAAAAA
>AJWJ01000066.1:0-67664 GCA_000277445.1 Polysphondylium violaceum | reverse complement strand
AAATTCACACACACAACAAAAAAAAAATAGTGAAAAAAAAAATATAAAAAAAAAAAAAGAACTAGGGAAGGGGTTTTTTTCAAACCCACTTATTTATTTTAAATAATTCTTATAGTGATTAGATAAATATTATACATATATATACATATAAATTAAACAATGGAAGACAATAAAGGTAATTATCAATCACTCAATATGATAGAATAAATGAGGTGATGTTCATTTCTTTATATGGTGTTGAACATCACCATCATCAATCAAATTGTGATGATATCATCAATCATAATAATACTATGTTTAATATATTAATATATGTTAATATACTTATTTATTTCTTATTACTAGTTGAAGTTGATGAAATTATCAGTGAAGTTGAAGAAGGTTTTGTAGAGACAGAAAAAGAGGTTGCTGAAGTAGTTTCAAATATTAAAGAAGATGTACAAAAAATTAAAGAGGATATCAAAGAAATCCCAGAAGCTGTTTCTTCAACAGTCTCAAATGCTGCCTCTACTATTAAATCAAAGGTCAATGAAATCAAAGAAGACATCAAATCTGCTACATCCACTTCCTCCTCAGGTTGTCCATACGCTTTAAATGGTGAATACTCTTTATGCACTCAAGTTAAAAAGGTTATCAGTGTTTTAGAAAAGAACCCATGTTTTGGTTGTACTAAAGACATTGTTCTTTGGACTGATTTAATTCAATCTGCCATTCTCTTTGTTATTGTAAATTTGGTATTCCTTTTAGTATGCTGTTTCAAATACAGCGTTGTCTCCTTGTTTGGTTACACTGCCTTTGCCATCACTGCCTCCTCTATTTTATTCCACGTCATTTCCTTAATCTTGACTAAATACGCTCAAGGTATCACTTTAGATAATGCTGTTACGTATGTTTTTCATTTATTTATTACTATTCATCATCATATAGATAGATATTAATATCAACCACTACTTCTTATTATTAGTGAACAACTCAAAACTTTAAGTTTCCATGTCCATGAATCAGTCGTTGAAAAACAAGTTTCCAATCTTTATGAATTAGTCAATGTTATTGGTGGTATTGCTAAAGACGTTTTTGGTTGCAAGAGTGTTTATCTCTCTGCTCAATTTGCCATTGTCTTTTATGGTATCGCTTGTTTTGGTAAATGTCTCTCACTCGCCACCATTTTCTATTCAGGTTTCTTGATTGCTTTCATTGTCCCAAGACTCTATCTTGAAAAGAAAGAATTCTTTGACCAACAATGTGCTAAAATCAGTGCCATCGGTAAAGAAGCTCTCAACAAGCTCCACTCTTTTATCCCAATGCCATCATCCAAGAAAACCAACTAAATACTAAATACACAATGGTTAACTCTTTTTAATTATTCTCACACACACAATTCATTTCAATTAATATCAAAAAAAAAAAAAAAAAATAACACAATTAATATTATATCCTTGTTTGTTTGTTTGAAACATTGCTAAACAAAAAAAAGAAATTCTTTTTGGTCTCTGTGTTTTTTTAATTCTTGTTTTTTTTCTAAATCAAAATCAAAAAAAAAAAATATATATATTTTTATAAATAAATAATCTTTTTATAGTATTATGAATTAAATTAACAATTGAGTTGGTTGTACGATGATTGAGTCATTTCTTTTTATTACAATCAAATTATTTTTGATGTAATAAATTAATCGTTAAATTTTTTTTTTTTTTTTATTGTTTTTTTTAATTTTTTGTTTTATTATTTTCATTCAATTCAAACAATACATACATAGCATATCCTACATACATACATATATACATATATCTATACATATATTAAATTAAATTAGGTTTTATCATTTTTACAAAAAAAGTAATACGAAACTCTAGTTTGTTTGTTTTATATAATATCTCTTTTAGTAATATAATTATTAAAAATAAACTCTAAAAACCAATAACAATTTATAATAATAATAATAATAACAACAATAATGTCAACTATTCAAGAATTGGAAAATAAATTAGAATCTGATAAAAAGGAATTACAAGAGATTGAATTGCTTTTAGAAGAAGACCCAAATGATGAAGAACTTATAAATTTAAAAAATGATTTGGTTAGTTTAATTAAAACTACATCTGATTTAATAATTAATACAAAAAGATCTCTAGATACTCAATTATCTAACAATAGCAACACTATAGATAAAGCTTTAGATAGTAGTAATAGTAGTAATAATAATAACTCTATCAATACAACTACCCAAGCTGCAATAGCATTGGAACCAGTATTACAATATAATGATAATAGTCAAATATATTCTAGTAGTGGTAGAATGACAGTCGGTACTCAATGTGAGGCACAATATTCAGTGGATGGTGTTTGGTATGCAGCAATTATAGATTCAATCAATAAGGATGGCACCTATGCTGTAACTTATCCCGAGTATGGTAACTCTGAGACACTATCTATTGACAAGATTAGACCACCCTCTCGATCACAAAGACTGGTGGCCAACTCGACACTCGAGACCAAGAAATACCAAATCGCCCCAGACGCCATTCAACAAATCCCCAAATCACTCAAAGTCTTGCCCGAAGACACTGAGCAAGTCAAAAAACAAAAGTTGAAAAAGATTCAAAACATCAAATCACAAAATCGTCTCAAGGAAATCGAAGACGAGAGTAAAAAGAAAAAACAAGAGTGGAGAGATTTTATAAACAAACCAAAGAAATCCATACCGGGCACATTTACAGACAAAAAGAAAAAGAGTATGTTTTCCACCAGCGACAACATCAATAGCAAAGTGGGTGTGATTGGCAGTGGCAGAGGCATGACAGAGAATCAAAGTTTTACAGGTTTGGCAAGAAAACAAAATACATTTATGCCAAATAATTAATAATACCTTATGTACATACATATTTCTAATAATTTATTAGATAAATACGCGCAAATGAATAAATAAATATAAATATATTTATGATTTTAAATAATAATAATAAATTTTTATTGTTTAGTACTACTGAATATCTCTGGGAAAATGGATTGGAATTCGTAAATTTCATTGATTGTGTAGTCTACATGTGGATCATCACATGGGGTGGTGGCGCCAACCAAAACTGTGATAATACCAGCCTTTTTAGCCTCGACCAAGTTTTCAACGACATCATCAAAGAAAACACAACCAGCGGCATCGGTGGTGCCAGCTTTTTCCATGGCCATTTTGTAAGAGACTGGATGTGGTTTGGTGAAATCTCTCATTTCCAAATAATCAAGGGTGGCATCAAATTGATCATCGATTCCCAACACCTTGCAGATTCTATTGCTGTGTGCGAGATCAGAGTTTGTGAAAATAATCTTTTTAATGTCCTTTCTGATGCTGTCGAGAAGGGTGTGTAATTTTTCGTCTTTGCCAATATGTGGTTTGAGATCGAGTCCTCCGTGGACATAGTCGAGATAGTTGTTGATGTCGACGTCGTGGTGTTGCATGAGTCCCTTGAGTGTGAGACCATAGGTTTTGTAATAGTGATTTCTGACTTTATCGACCTCTTCCTCTGGCAATTGAAGAATGTTTGACATGTATTGTGTGATTCTTTTACTGACTTGTGCTGATAATCCACATGATTTTGGATACAAAGTATTGTCCAAATCAAACAACAATGTGTGGATTTTATTATGATCAATTGCTTGTTTGGTGGTAACTTCTTGAGTCATTGTATATAATTATTTATGTATGTGCGCGTTTATAATATAGAAATAGAGGAATGAAATGATAATAATAATGTACTGCTATATAGAGTATTTATACAATTAAACAAAAATAGAATGTATATTAATTCTTGTTGTTATCTATTATTTGTCTATTATGTAATATTATGAAATTAATTGGTTGTTTGCGGAGGAACCGAAAAGAAAGAATGATTGAGAAAAAATCAAAAATCAAAAAAAATCAAAAAAAATTAAAATAAAATAAATATTATTACAAAAAATTACTATTACTAATTAAATTATGTATGTGGACAACGAGGAAATAAAAGAATAAATTATGTAAGAGGTATTTGCTAGTAAAAAAATCAGACTATTTTGTGTGGAGTGTGTTGGTAAATCTCTGATATTTTTTTTTTTTAAAAAAATGTGTAAAACAAATTTTAATTTTTTTTAAAAAATAAAATAAAAATTAAATCAAGATTTAACGTCATTGTTTTAAAAATCATCATCATTGATTCATATTATCGCTATGACGATAAAAACAAATAGTATATATTATATAAAAAAGGAAATTAATTTAATTAATTATTTCTATTTTGCTTTTGTAATAAAAGTAATTTTTCAAAGAGATTTTCATTTGGAGCTCTTATTCTTAGATAGGGTGAGAGGATATCTTGATAGTCGTTTAAATCTTGACTAGAGAATTTAGTCATAATTTCAATGGTTGTCCAAATATCAGAGTATCTGTTGGCAAGGATGAGTTTTTCAAAGACGGGTCTCCAGAGGAAATCGTGGGCTTCTTTGGTTTTTTCCAATGTTTCGTTGAGATAGTAGGAAGAGGTGAGGATTTCTTTACAATTGTTGGTGGTGATGACACTGAAATAGCTAGTGTCACAGGTGAGGAGGAGATGGAGGATACCGAAAAATGTCAAATGATTGGCAGCCTTTCTCTCTAGTGCCATTTGAAAGAGTGTCCAAGCTTCGGTGGCCTGATTGGTGACAGAGTAGGACGAGATGAGGAGATTGATAATGTTGATGTCAAAATCTACCAATTCAAATCCCTTTTCAGCGGCGTCTTGCATGACAGTTTTAAAGATGGAGGGAACGTCTATGGTTTGTATGTGGGTGTGATAAGAGGTGAGTGCAGCAAAATATTTGATGAGGTATTTGTTTTTAGTTCCTCCATTAACGAGATAATGGTCCCAGAGTCTGTGAATCTTGTTAATGTCCTCTGGAGGTGAGATTTGGTAGCACTTAAACATGTCATAGAGTAATTTTGAAGAAAACATTGACAAGTGATACTTTTCAAACAATCTGATGGCCTTGTCATATTGATTGAATCTAATCATGGTGTCAAAAGTGGCATCCAATAGACGTTTGTCAAATTCAATAGAGTCATTATCGAAAAGCATATTAAAGTACTTTTCATAGACTGCGCTACTAATGTCTTTGACAAATTGTAACGATGCTATAATGGTTGTAAAAGTGAACTTGTCGGCCTGTATCCCTTTTTCCTTCATTTGAGCCAACAATGAATCTACAATATTAAATTGACCAGCTTTGGCAAAACAATTGATCATATAATTAAATGAAGTGACGTCTGATGGCTTCACCTCGTTTTGAATTCTTTCAAACCATTGAAAAGCTTGATCCATATTTGTTAGTTTTAAATTTTCATTCAACATTATAGTGTATGCAATCTCTTTATCATTGAGTGTTTCGAAAACATCTTGCTCAATCATTTTGTCCAACAATTCTTTGGCTTTGTTGATATCTGTTCTTGCATATAAATCCAATTCAATGGTTTTTGTGATAATTGATTCCTTTTGTGTAGGATATGTCTGTAAATATAAATCAAAGAATTGAAATGCACTTGTATACTCTTTTTCATTCTTTAATCTATTTATAATTAAATGAAATGTCTTTGCCTTTATGATTTGTCCAAACTCTAAAAATGATTGTAGATTTTTATGTAATCCTTTAAAATCTTTTCTTTTAAAATAATATTCTATATCTAATCTAATAATGGTGTATGTTTTTAGATTAATATTTAAAAATAAATGTTATATGGTGAGTATACTCTTACATACACTATATTATTGTCTGTTTGAAGGTTTAAATTTGATTTGTTTAATATTGTTTCATTTGTTGTTGTTGATTTATCTTGATTTGTTGTTGATCCATTTAATATTGTTGTCGTTGAGGTATATAATCTACAATGATTTCTAAACAATGATTTATTCTTATTTACTGATCTAATGAATCTATAGGAGTTTTGTGATTGAAATACTTTAATTATAGAATTCATATTCGTGGTTGTTTTAGATAATGCAATTAATTTGAAAAACGAAAGAAAAAAGATTATGTTTCGTTTTTTTTTTTTTTTTTTTGTTTTATTTTTTTTATGTTTTCCAACTTTAAAGCGAATCCACATGTGGATAGAATCTGTCGAGTAAATGAAATTGGGATAGCTCCCCATGTGAAACCATAACCATTAATCTTTGCCAACAAATGAGTGTTTCTTTGATGGTGTTTTTTACTCTTTCTGGCAGTGAGAGCGGCGCAAGGCTTACATTTTGTCGCATGCGAAAATGTGGGAATGGTTATCATTATAGTATGAGCACTAATAATAGGATTTGCAAGTTTGCTTTCCATCCTTTGAATATAAATAGATATGATTCTTGTGCAGAGAGAATGAAAACACCAAGCTTTGGTTTTTTTTTTAAAAAAACTATTTATTTTATTATTATTACTTGATTTTAATTAATTTATTGTTGATTCTTTTCAATTTCTTCAATGATGGCACGAGTAAATTCTTTGGTTGAAGCATTACCACCCATATCAGAAGTTAAATATTTACCACTGGAAATAACAGTCTTGACGGCTTTTTCGACTTTATCGGCATATTCATCTAAATTTAAGTGTCTAAATTTGAAATAAAAATAATGTGTTAAAATAGACAACACTGCTGAGGACATGACATGTTTAATACTTACTTTAACATCATAGATGAAGCTAAGAGGAGACCAGTTGGATTAACTTTATCCATACCAGCAATATCAGCGGCAACGTGGTGAGCACCCATTTCAAAAATGGCAGCTCTTTCACCAATGTTGGCACCTGGGGCTAAACCTGGACCACCGATTAAAGCAGCACCAACGTTTGTAACTAAATTACCATATAAATTTGGAGTAACCATAACATCAAATTGTTCTGGTTTCATGACCAATTGCATACAACAGTTATCAATAATCATATGATCAAAAGCAATTTCTGGATATTCAAGAGCAACTTGTTTACAAGTTTCCAAGAATAAACCGTCTGTCATTTTTCTATTATTTAATTTTATATTAATATTTGATTTGATTATCTATAGATTTAATCTAATTCCTAAAAATGAATCCTCTTGTGTGTATGTGGACCACTCCACCCTAAAATGAAAATAAAAGGAATTGGATGATTAAATAACAAAAACAATATATTATTATATATACATACTGAATGTTAGCTTTATGAATAGCAGTTACCTTCTTTCTACCATTATTTTTGGCATATTCAAAAGCATAACGAGCAATACGAGTTGAAGCTTCTTTGGTAATGATTTTGAGTGATTGAACAACACCTGGAACTAAAGTTTGTTCAAGACCGCTATATTCACCTTGAGTGTTTTCTCTAATGACAACTAAATCAACTGGGACATTTTGATGTCTAGTAGTAATACCTTTAAATTGTTTGCATGGAATAACGTGAGCATAGAGATCCAATGCTTTTCTGATTTCCATATTTCTAGATTGGTCACCCTTGAGTACTTCAGTGTAGAGTGGACCTTTGAGGGCAACTTTATTTCTAGAGATAGAGGCAATTAATTCTTGACTAATTGATTTACCACCGCTAATATCAAAAATTTCCCATTCAATTGGTACTTTGGCAGCTTGGAATACACCCATAACTGAGGATGTAATTTCTGGACCAATACCATCACCTGGAATGCAAGTAACTTTTCTCTTTTCAACACCTGAAGTATATCCAAGATAAGTTCTAACTGAACCAGACTTTTAATTTTTATATATATTAATATATGAATGAATGAATGAATTATTATCGATGATAAAAATAATTTATGATATTTGAAAATTGAGAATTGATTCAATCGATATTATTATTATTTATCACTACATGAATCCACATACTTGAGCAGAAGCAATTCTTTGAACAGAGTTTGAAATTCTATTTAACATTTTATATATCTAATTAGATTATGTTCCAACGAATGTGGGAATAAAAAAACTTTAATGATCACTAAAAAAAAGGGCTCACTGAGGAATCTCTGGGAGCGCAAAGAAAGGCAAACCACACGAAAAATTGAAAAAAAATTTTTTAAAAAATAGAAAAAAAAAAAACGAGTAACGTTGATTGCATTTGGTATGCATACAAATTATGACATCAAATTTGAATCATGTGATGGTTTAAAAAAGAAAACTTAATCAGTAGATTATATTTGAGATTTATTACCATATTTAAATTTATAATCTAAAGATTAAATTAATACACTCTTGTTTAGTGGGTAAATATTTCACATGTGTAATAGGTGTGGATGTGGAGTTGAGTTGCATTTGCAAAAATGTAAAAAAAAATTTGTAAAAAAAAATTAGAAGTTCGTTGTTGTTTGAGTATTCGGGATATCCCAAACAAGATTATTCAAAAATCCCAGATATTTTATAAATGTCTTTTCAATTTCAATTTTCAAATTTAATTTAATTTTTACCACCTCAATTTCATTCATTTTTTACAACTTTTTCCCTCACCCACTCTACTTACCACCAACACACATCTTTTCACTTGATCATCATATATTTATATTGATCAATATCACATCATTTTTTTTTTTTAAAAAAATTTTTTGAGTCATTTTTTTTTCTACCAGCTTAAATTATTTTATAAAAATCGTATCTTTTTTTTCTTTTTTTTTATTCTTACCAATACTAATAAAATGACTAAAGAAGGTATGCATAAGACGATATCAATATTCAATTACTGAAATTATAAAAATATATATTTACTTGTTTTTTTTCAATTATTTAAAACCATATTTAAAATTATTCAATCATAATTCACTCAACCAAATATATAATTTGAAACAACATTCATTATTTAATATTCAATATTCAATATTCAATAATTAATATTCAACAAAAAAGATTCAAAACAACAACCACAACATCATAATTTTCCATGGAAAAGATTAGTAGCAGGTGCTGTTGCAGGTACTGCAGATGTTTGGGCATGTCATCCATTAGATCGTGTTAAAACTCAACTTCAAAACAATCCAGGTAAATCTATTGCTGCAACTTTTGGAGATATCGTTTCAAAAGGTAAAGGTTTCAGCGGTGGTGTTCACTCTTTATACGAAGGTATCCTTCCAATGACTGCAGAGGCTATTTTTAAAGTTGGTATTCGTTATTTTGCTTTTAGTTGGTTTACAGAACAATATAAAACTACATTGTACCCAGGCTCTGAAATGACCAAATCTCAAAATTTTGTTGCCAATCTTTGTGGTGGTGCCTTTGCTGGTACCATTGAAAGTTTTGCCGTTGTAATTCCATGTGAATTATTAAAAGTTCGTCATATGACTCAAGAAACAAATCGTTCATTTAGTTTAGTATTTAAAGATGTCCTCAGAGATGAAGGTGTTAGAGGTCTCTACAAAGGTGGTAGCGCTACTCTTTTACGTCAAATTACCAACCATATGGTTAGATTCCCAACTTATTACGCTGTCACTGATTATCTCAAAGGTGGTGATCATCACAAACATTTACCAGTCTGGCAAAATCTTAGTGCTGGTTTCTTGGCTGGTACACTCAGTACTTTAGTCAATAATCCATTAGATACAATTAAAACTAGAATGCAAAAGCAAGGCCAAAACTTAAACTCTATGCAAGTCATTAGAACCATTTATCAGGATGGAGGTATGAGAGCATTCTGGGCAGGATGTTTCCCCCGTATTTTACGTGTTGGTCCCGGTCAAGCAATTACTTGGGCAGTAGTAGAGGCCGTTATGGATCTCTTAGGGAGATAAATGAATAAATAGCATTTAAATCAATCAATTGGCAATGGGTATTGCTAATTCTTTAATTAAAATTGTAATTTCTCATATAAACTTTAACATCTTAATTTTTTTTTATCCCTATCGTATTAATCTTTTGTTGGGAGGGGACTAATTTGTTGGCATCATAGTAAAAGCGTGTAGATATCTACACAATTGGTTTCTTTTATTAAAGTTTGAGTTTTGGGATCCTGTTTAATTTGGTTTACCACAAACTGTTCTACAACCAACACTGTGTCGAATTTATTTAATATTAGTATTTATTTTCAATGGTGAGATGATAATAAACGATGTGAAAAACTTACTCTAAAATATCATAAGACGGTGGGAGGTAGGAGTAAAAGAATAAAATATTTTATATATTAGTATATTGAATATAGTGATTATTAAAAATCATAGATTTAATATTTACAATGTTCAATGGATGGTTTTCTTAAAGTACAATCACTTGAGTTACATCTATATTTTTAAAACAATTAGTAAGGGTAGAAATTAAAAATCATATTTATTTGTACGTACTCTGCAATGATACCATTTCCAACATACATGGCGACTATTTATAGATTTTTTTAAATTAGTAAAATATTAGTAAATCAAATATACATCAATACCCTACCATGACTTGGACAAGTATTTGCACCAGATAAACAATAAAAGAATAAATCACCAGGTTGGCAGCCATGAATATTAGTTGGATCACAATAATTGTTTGTTATGGCAATTCCACCACCAAATGGATCAATTAATCTATCGGCACCACTTCCACTTCCGCTACTGGCACTAGCACTTCCACTTCCTGTACCTGTTCCAGTGATACCAGTACCACTGTTTCCAATGGTAGTTGATTGTCTTGTTGAACTTGTACCACTTCCACTATCAGTACCACTATTTCCAGTAAAATCACTTGAGGTCGAATCTGTTGTTGATGTTTCTGAAGAATGATGATGTCTACTAGTAGTTGAGTCACCATCACTATTACCACTTCCACTACCACTACCAGAAGTTGCAGTAGAATCTGTAGTTGCAGTAAACATAACCTTAGCTTTACATGGTGGGAGCTATAATTTATTGTTAGTATTATTTACCACTGATAACCTTTTTTATTTGTATATTTACTTCTGAATAAATTTTGATTATTATTAATAAAGAGAATACTATCTTTGTAAAATAAAACCATCTACTTACGATCATATAAACCACGAACAGAATGAGAAATACCCTTTAATCCAGCTTTTTTAAAAGAGTGAGAAATCAAAGAAATAGAATCCAAAATATGGCATTCATTGGATTGACAGTTTGCATAGTTTTTAGCAGTGATTGAAGCATATTGACAAAGAGATTCTGGTTGAGTTGTCAAATTGAAATGTTTATTTAGTGAGTCTTTGAATGAAGAACCAAAAGCTCCATTGGTAATTCCAATTATTATTAAAAGTATTAATATGTTGGTTTTCATAACTTGCGTCAGAGTGTATATATATGAAAAAGAAAAAGACCTTTTCTCGAGTCCTTTATATAGAGAGAAATTAACTATTAAATAAAAAAAAAGAAAAGTCTAGATATTATGAAAAAAAAGAATCTTTGCAAGGGTTAAATTTTTTGATCATCATCATCAATATCTAAAAATATCTTTTGATTTGTTTTCGAGAATAAATAATAGAAGCAAAAAGACTCAAGTTTATCCTTGAATAATCGATTCTAAAAACTTGAAGGATTAAGCAATAGAAAACAAGTATAAAGTTCTCATTGATAGTGTATTTTATGTGATGACTTTTAAAAGTTTAAATAGTCATCAGGTAAATCATGAGACATTGTCAATGGGAATGAGTTTATAGGTTTTAAAAAAGATAGGATAAAACCATTATTATTTTTATATATTACATACAATCACACACAAACACTCCCAAACACAAACACACCATCAAAACAGTATTGTTTTGAGATTAAAAGAGATAAAGTGTTTGACACTAAAAATAAAACCACACAATCTCATTCATTTCACTATAATAGCTATATCTTATCTTTTTGTATCTGATCAACAAGAACTTTATCTTGGATATGATTTTTTTTATGCGGATAATTTTTGTGACCCCACACCATGCAAATTTTTTTTAAAAAAAATTGAAAAAAATTAAAAAAAAATAAAACTCTTGTTGAAAGTGTATTGATTGATCAAAATATAATCTATCTCTCTATATATGTATATGTATAAATATAACAAACAATAGATAAACAGTAGATAGTATAGTAGTAGTAGTATTCGTAGTACATAGAGTCACTACGGTAACACAATGGGTATACTAAATAGAAAGAAAAAGGAAAAAGAAAAACAACAGTATAATGACAAGAAGTTGGAGCTAGAGAAACAAAAACAACTAAACCTCATTCATCAGCAACAACAAGAGATACTCTTACAACAACAGCAGCAGCAGCAAAAAGAGGCGGTTGATAGGAAATCTATATCTTTGGATATAAAGAATAAAAACAAGAAAAACAATAATGTATTGTTTTCTGGTGATAGTACTACTCGATCATCTGATGATGAACAGGATGGTATGAATGGGTATAATGACGATGAACAAGAGGAGGATGATGAAGATGATGATGATGAAGAAGAAGATGATGATGACGATGAAGAGCAAGGAGATGAAAATGATAAAGAAAATACAGGTAACAGCAACAACAACAATTCGTTTGATCCAAATAGTAATCAACAGTTATTAACAACTGCACGTATACCACAAATTAAACATAAGCCAAGAAAGAATTCAAATGCAGTAGAGGTTGAATTGTATTTTAGATTAAAACAAAGAGAAAATGATTTTGCACAAAGTTTAGCATGTGCTGTTTCTCCTTTTCAGTATTTAGAAAATCATATATTATTAAATCATTGTAGTAGTGTTAATAGTAGTAGTGTGAATAGTAATAGTAGTAGTAGTCATCATGTTAATAATAATAGTAGTAGTAGTAATAGTAGTAGTTTAAATAGTAATAGTGGTGGTAATCATATGCCAGCCACAACACACAACCCAAACAATCAAATAAATGTAAATAGTCCAACAACAGCAACAAAGATAATCAACCCAATACCAATTATACCAATAGCAACAAAAACAACACCATCAACCACACCAATAGCAACAACACCAACATCAATATCAACAGAAATAAACAATGATATCACTGGTCGAAACAATAATAATAATAATATTAATAATAATAATAATAATAGTTTTGAAATTGTATATACCAATAACAACAATAGTACTACTATTGCACCAGACTTGATTGTAAATTTAAATTTTCATGGTTATAAATCTTGGTATAAAGTATGTATAATATAGTAGGATCTAGCTGGATATATGGATACAAACTAATTATATAATAATTTAGCAAATGAATCAAAATGTAGAGAAAAAAGTAAAGGAATCAGCAGAGTACCAAAAGAAAATAAAGAGAAAAGAAAAAGAAAGAGAAAGAGAAGCCTCACAATCAACATCAGGATCTACAACAGCTACAACACCCGCAACAACAACCACAGAAATATCAACAATAAATGAATTGGAACCATCTTTAAATACATTAATTTCAGCAAACAACAACAACAACATAGGTACATCTATGGCATCATCAGCGGTTGAAGATAGTAATAGTAATAGTAATACAACACCGAGAGAGGACACATTCAATGATAAGGAACTAAATAATACATCAACATCTTCTTTACAAAATTCATTAAACAACAGCAACATAAACAACATTGACAGTGTTTTGATGAATGATAAATCAACTCTATCGTCAGACAATAGTAGTGGATCACTGGTAAGAGATCCAAGTCACGAGAAACTAAGTTCATTCTCTTCATCACCGTTGGCAAAGAAAAAGTTTGGCGACAAGTTGTTTTCATTCTTTACTCGAAAGAAATCTGAAGTCAATCAAACTACTACACCATCCCAATTACCCTCAAATTTAATATTTATGCCTTCATCACCATCCAATAGATCAACGTTGGATTTAAATGTAAATAGTAATAGTAACAGTAATAACAATAGTAATAGTAATGAATTTGATGCCCGAGTTGGTAAACCATTGTTGAATAGAGGATCATCATTTACATTTGTGCCTAAAAAAGACCCTGACACAATGATGTCGTCGCCCATGACATCCTATGGTATCAATTTTGGTGGCAATTCACCACTGCACTACAACAACAGTAATCCAAACTCTAATCCAAACTCTAATCCAAATTCAAATCCAAATAGTGGAAGCAATAGTCCAACAATATTAAATAGATCACAATCAAATAGTTCTATTATTTACAATCATCATCAATCAATATTGTCTACAGATTTAAATACACCTAGAAATTATTCTCCTAGATCTATAAATATCAATAGCAATATAAAGCCACTAGATATAAGTAAATTAAAATTGGATAACAAAGATAAACAACCTTCACCAAAAAGTATAAATAATACTAGTACAAATAGTTTAAATTCATTACTAGTTATTGAAGGAACAACATCTAAATCAGATATTGATAATAATAATAATAGTAGTATTAATAGTAGTATTAATCCTAGAAATAGTATTAAAATCGATTCAATTGTAAATAATAATAATAGTAATAATAATAATGATAAAAACATTAATGATATAGTTAATAATGATAATAACAATAATAATAATAATAATAATCAAGATTATTCAATATTAAGAAAATCATTGGAAAAGATATTAAATGATAATATGACACCAAATAGTAACCATGGTAATAGTTTTCTACACAATAGTATAAATCCAAATAATTATAATAGTGATCAAGAATTTATAGAAATGACAGATTCCATTACAGAAACAGATGATAATGATTATTTTGATGAAGATGACGATGAAGATGATGATGATGACGATGATGATGATGATTATGAAGATTATTATGATGATGATGACGATGATGATGATGATGATGACGATGACGATGATGGTGAAGATGGCCAAGATGACTATAATAGAGATGACAATGATAATGATAGAGATATATTGGGAAATATTCGAAATAATATTAATAACAATAGTAATAATAATAATTCAGCAGATTCATCACCCTCTTCATCAAGATCAACGTCACCTGATCCACCACAAGGTCAAGCATTCTTTTTAAGATCTTTTAAAACTATTCATACAAATCCAAAACCTACTTTTCATAAATATAAATAATAGGAGTGGTAGATGGATAAAATAAATCATACAATTATTTATTATAAGAACAAACAAAACAAAGAGCCCTCTTATTTAGTTGAGAATATCTTTGTAAAATAAATAAATTAAA
This sequence comes from Polysphondylium violaceum, assembly GCA_000277445.1. Classification (NCBI taxonomy): domain Eukaryota; phylum Evosea; class Eumycetozoa; order Dictyosteliales; family Dictyosteliaceae; genus Polysphondylium; species Polysphondylium violaceum. The sequence goes on along the minus strand of AJWJ01000066.1, from coordinate 52,563 downwards.
AGAGTTGATCAAAAGATGGTGATTGATTTGAAAACAGTCAATACTGTCATTTATAGTTTAGATTTCGATCAACATATGTATATATTATTTCTTTTTATTTAAATTAATATGAGGTTGTAATTTTGGTGGAGCTTGTTTGAGAACTGGTGGTGGTGCATTTTGGAACGCAGCGTCACCCCAAACTGCTTTCGGTACTCCAACCATTTTACAAAATCTATCATTCTTTAACACTAGTAATTGTGCAATTGTAAATAATGCTGATGGAATCCAATAAAAATATACCATCTATAATATTAATTATTGCGTTAGTATTAAATAATAAATGGATGAAATAATAAATTAATAATACATACAGATGGAATCGTAGGACTAAGTGGAATAATTGCCAAAGCCATAATTCTGGCTACCCAACTCAAGGCTTTATAGAGGAGATGGCCAACTTTGCCAATGGATAATTCATTGATAATTAAATAGAGTGCTGAACAGGTGACTGGTAAAATAAAATAGGAATCACTCGCACTGAGATCAGTGAACCAAAGCATGCCTGCATCTTTAAATGAAGGAAAGGTGGTAGACATCTCTCTAAAGGCTATTACAGATGAAATAAAGAATGGTAAATTTGCCAATGGCAACACATAGGATAGCAATGGATGGCATTTCTTTGATGCCAATAAATCTGTGATATTTGTTGCATTTTCTAAATTTGATTTACCCGAGGCTCTGTTGGCCTTTGATATTTCTTTGAATTTATCCAACTGGGGTTTGATTTCAATGAGTGCGGCGGCATTCTTTCTCTGTTTAATAGTTAATGGGAATAGAGCTGTTCTAATACCCAATGTGAATAGAGGTACAATCACCATCCATGACACTCCACTCCATTGATGCAGATTGTTCAACACCACCTCTATAAAAGTAGGCAAACCTGTAATTTCTATCATTGTTGGATCCATATCAACATTTTTAGCTAAATCTTGATAGTTTATTGAATGTATACCTAATCCTTCTTGTTGTTGTTGTAGATTATTACTAAAGATATCATTATTATTACTGTTATTACTGTTATTATTGTTATTATCGTTTACTGTTGAGTAACATCTTTTTGAATTTAGATTGTTAAATATACTAGCAGCGCTAGTAGTACTAGTAATAGTAGATTTATATTTTAAACTTGAAAAGGATAATGCACTACTATTTATCGTTGTAGATCTAATAAAGTGATTCAAACGTGAGCTGATCATTTTCTAAAGTAAATTTATCATTTTTGCAAAAATCAAGCATTTTGCATTTTTTTTCAAAAAACGACAACTGCTATTAAGTGTTGTTTAAGAGATTGGAGTTTAATACTTTTACTTTATGATAAAAGGTGAATTTCATCCTTGATGTATATCTTGTGTGGGTGTAGTGACTAGTCAACGTGTGTAAAGTAGAAAATTTCCTATTTTATTGTATTTTACCTTAAAGATTATTCCCGATAACTTATCGAATTTAACCATATATGTATTCAGATACCAAATCAATACCAAATCAATATTTAATCTAATAACTATCTTTGAAATTATGTGATAAAAAAAAGATATAAAAAATATAGATCATCTTTGGGTGGTGTTTTTAAAGAGAAAAAAAAAGTTTTGTAATATTTGAAATAGATTTATACAATGTTGTGGGGGTAAATAGGGGTATGATGGGAAGAAGAGTGGTTATAATTGTTTTTACGTTAGCAAGATATATATAATTCTTTTAGAGTTGAGGGTATTGTGTTTCAGCAAATCAAAAACGCCAAGCGTAATTTTCACTACCACCACAACCACTAGTTTGTAAATACTTTTTTAGAGTTATCTGACGATTCCAAATTTTAGAGAAATTAATTAAACACACCACTAAACATAAAAAGTTTAAATTAGTCATTATTGGCATTATTATTTATAAAAATCAAAATCAAAATCAAAATCAGTATAAAAACCTTTCAACCAATATAATAATAATAATAACTTATTAAAAACATCAATCAATATACAATAATATCTAAAAATGAAAATATCAATATCAATAATATTATTTATTTTGTTAACCTCAACTACAATCATAATAGTTAAAGGATATGATGAACAAGAATTTCAATTCTTTTATTTAGAATATGAACCAAAACAATGTTTGACTTTGTTTTGTCCACAATATCTTGCTACAATTGCAAATACCGGGCATTCATATAATATTGTAGATATTAAAGTTCCATCTTTTTTAAAAAAAGAAAATTATTTTCCCAATACTTTAAATCTAGCCGTTTATGGAAAAATCGTTTCCATTACTACTGAGTCTATTTCATACTATAATTTATACATCTCGGATATATTTGAATCATTGGCACAAACTGAAACATTAAGCCAAGTTCTTGAACCTCTTTACTCTATTTCTTTTTCTGGTTTAGATTGTAAACGTTCAATCAATGATTGTCCCCAATTTATTATTTCAATGATTAATAATAATAATTTTACCAACTCTACATTGATAAATAGTTTTATTGAACCCTATTCCTCTACTATAAATTATTTTGATAGAGAATGGTATTATGATAGATTAGTCAGGGAAAATGATACCCAAGTTCTAGTACAAGGTGAATTTTCCAATGATAATAGAGATTTTAAAATTACTAGCTCTTATATTTTATTGGAAAATAGTAAATGCCAAGATGTTGTTTCAATGTGCCATGAATCGAATCCAATAACTGTTTATCATAGGGACCATAATCGTTGTTTAAAACCACAATTTTGTATTGATAATGTTGGACCTTGTTTAACAAAAGATATTCCAAATTGTCCATTGGGTTATAAACTTTCGTATCATCCTTCTGATATGTTTGGTTGTCCAAAATATTATTGCGATCCTTACTTTTTACCAGTTATTAGAATTTAAAAAAAAATAAATTATTCTTGTGTCTATAAACAACAAAGTACTTGTGATCATACTTTTTTTTTATTTTTTTTCTTTATCAATAATTAAAACATTTCTAAACTTTGCTTTAGCCATATGATCTTTATCCATACAAAGTTTAACTTTTTCTAATGGATATTCCTCAATCATTGGTTTAACATTTGTTAATGCTGAAAATTTCAATGTATCTTCCATATCTCTTGGATCCCCAGTTAAAAATCCCTATTTTTAAAAATTAAGAGTTAGTTATTTTAAATTTTAATATTATTAATAAAAATACATACAACTATAGATTTCTTTTTTAATACAAGATCCATTGTATCAATAGTCATACTATCAATTAGAGTTAATACCAATAATTTACCTTCATTGGCCAAAGCTTTTTGTAGTTTTTCAATAGATGGAGGATGTGGAGCTGTAGCGACAATGAGATTGGCCCCACCTAGAGCTGTTAATTTCTCTACAGCTTCATCATTTGTAAAATAATGATGAGCACCCAATTTTTTGTAAAGTTCTTCATTTGTTCTATCAAGACCAATGGCAGCTACCTCCATACCCATTTTGTTTCCATATTGAACGGCGAGATGTCCTAATCCACCCAAACCATGAATAGCAATCAATGAACCAGGCATCATTTTCATATTTCTCATGGAATTGTAAACGGTTACGCCAGCACACATTAATGGACCAGCATATTTGAAATCCAAATCTTCAGGAATCTTAGCCAAAGCATCTTGTGGGGCCACCATATACTCGGCAAACCCTCCATCATATGTAGTACCACATGTTTCTATTTTTTTACAAGTGGTCCAGGAATTATTTAAACAATCCTTACATATACCACAATGTTTTCCTCCATAAAATCCAACACCAACACGATCACCTTTTTTAAAGCCAACTACATTTTTTCCTACAACGTCAATTACACCAGCAACTTCATGACCTCTAATATATCAATTTGAATTAATATTTTTAAAATAATTAATTAAATAGATTCAAAATACATACGGTACTCTTGGATATGTTATACCATCTACTTTTCCTTCACCAACAGTAATATCTCTAATTTTAATTAATAAAAATTTCAAAAAATTTAGATAGAATAGAAAAAAAAATAAAACTTACGTATGACAAACTCCACAAGCATAGACTTTAATACGTACTTCTTGATCTTTCGGCTCTGGAATAGGAATACTTGCAAGCTCTATACCAGCACCAGGTCTTGGAAATAATGCACATTTCATCATTTTGGAAAAAATATTTTTTGTTATAGAAAACATTAAAATGTAATAGGTACTTGAACAAATAATTCAAAGCAATCTTTATCTATTGTATAAATTAAATTATTTCCCCCATTATAATGATAAAAATATATAATAAATAAATTTTATATTTCATTTTACAAATTTTTATATACCACTTCGCACGTGTAATCATTCATATGATAAAAATAGAACGAAAATGAAAATATTATTATATGATAATTTATTTTAATTGCCAATAAAATCAAAGTAGGAAGCTTTGTCGTCATTTACATACTGATTTACATGATAAATAACTGATCTCTCGCTACCAGAGTAGTAATCTGAAATATTAATTCTTGGATGAGCTTCAATAATTAGAGTTTCTACAGATGAAGGAATACTATCAATTTCAAAGAGATTTTGATTAATTTCTTGTTCAGGATCGTAATATCGGGCCAGATGTCTATAGACTATAATGTTTTTAATTGATTTTGGTAAATTATTGAAAATAGTTGGAGAATAATTTGGGAGAGCCAACACTTTAACAGAGGATGGGATTAATCCTTTTTTAATTGGATTAGCAGTATAATCTCTTAGAGATAAATATTCTACACCAAAAGGTATATCACCTTGTTTGAGTGGGTAATTGGTATCATTGAAATTAAAAAATTTTAATCTCTTTAATGATTCCCCAGAGTAGAAACCTTTTGGTATCTGTATCGAGTATTTAATCTTAGAGCTATAGATAAAGTTTGCCAAAGGAGCAGTTGGAGCACCGTAATTGAATTGAGTGAAGCATTTAAAGTCTGTGGTTGGTGGAATTGATACTTTTACACGTTGGTGCAAAAACACACTGCTATACCAATAGAGTTTTTTAACAGATGGAGGGATGACACCTGGTTCAATTGATTGATGAAATCTACTTGTACTCAACCTGCCTCCAATATAAATCTCTTCAACACTATCTGGGATTGAACCTGGAATCAAAGGTTGATTAAATAAATCTAGGAATTCTAAAATCTTTAAATTTGGTGGCAAAACATTTTTCTCTATTGGTGCTGAGCAATGGACTTTAAGTCTTGTTAGTGTGGCTGGTAAAACTCCGCTACGAATAGGATGGTTTGATCCACGGGAAACTTGTAAATATGTTAATGATCTTGGAAGCATGGCAACTGTTAATTCATGTTCAAAATCATAACCAAATCTTAGAGATAAAAGTGATTGTGGAAAAACTTGATCAAATAGATTTGGATGATCAATAGGTGATAAATTTCCTTGATTAAACAAATAACCAAATTCAAGATACTCTAAGGAACTGGGGAGATCACCAGGAAATATTCTATGATTAAAACTATAAGATAATATCAATTTTTTTAAATACACTGGCAAAAGACCCTCCAATGGTTGATTAAATGTAGAATTTGTTAAATCAATAGACTCTAAGGATAGAGGAAAAAGACCGCTATGAAAAGGAGCATCAAATTGCCCAGCCAATTGCAAAGATACAAGATTTGGAGGAAGCAATTCAATAACTGGAGAATCTTCCAGATTCTCGCCATATTCTGTTTCAGTCATAGACAAGTGCAACACAGTTGATGGGACCCAATTCACTACAGATCTTGGAGGAATAGAGCATTCGAGTCTAGTTAAACTAGGTGGCCAAAGAACTTGAGCGATATTGACGTTTCTAATTCTTAGATCTTGAATATTTTGACAAGCTGCCAATTGCAAACTATTGGTATAAAAACTCAAACGCTCAACGCTTGATGGTAAAGCATTTTCTATACTAGTCGAAGAGTGATCACCTGTAGGATAAAAGGAAAACAAAACAACTTTAACACCTTGTGGCAAGACACCCTCTGCTAGTGCTCTACTATAAACCCGAGGAAATTGAATAGTTTCTAAACCTTCTTGAATAGATCCAATTTGTAATTTTTGATTAAAATCCTCTCCAAATTCAATTTCTCTACATGGTGGTAGAAAACCTACTGGAAATTCCTCATTAAAATATTGATCAAATATCACCTTTTTCAAACATTTCTTGTATTGTAATTGAATCATTTGATCTTTATATTTAACGAAATCATGTTGATAAACCATAAGCTCTACACGATCGATACAATGATTAAATAATCCATGATACTTTAAAAAGTATTTAAGTGTACATCCTATTGTAACATTTTCCAATAAATATTGATATATATTTGATTTAATTGACTTGTTTCTATATAATTGTAAAAAATTATCCTATTGATTATTCAATTAATATTAATTGATTTTATAAATAGTAATACTATTAAAACTTGATTGATATTACCATTCATTACTTTTATATATTTCAAAATGATTGTAATATATATTTAATTATGATAAGATTAGATTTCAATTTTTTTGAACAATTCATCTTTTAAAAAGGTTGTGGCTTTTCTAAAAAATTCTCATTTTTTAAAAAAAATTTCACCAGGAGGCGTCCTTTCAAATATCTTTGGTAACAAAGAAATCACAAGAATTATGAAACTGATTTGAATAACATTGACTTAAAATTATAAGTATCGTATTATTCATTGTCTGATACATATTTGGCTATGTTCAAAAAATTAATAATTAAAAAAAATTAAAAAAAAAAATTAAAAAAAAATTAAAAAAAAAGTGTCTTTTCGTCTTTTCCCAAACAAATGATCTCGGTTCGGACTTTTTTTTTAAAAAAAACGAATGAACCGACGAGCCTTATATTAAAATTAATTGTTGTGTTACTCTTTCGTTTTTTTTTATCCTTCTTTCTCTCTTTTTCATATCAACCACACCACTGCATTACATTACATTGAATAGATAAAAATTATTTTATTTATCTCATTTTACTGCAACTTCACACCTCTTACCCCCACACACATACATATCATATTCATTAGATTTTAGATATATAAAAAATGAAAAATAATATATTATTAATTGGATCCGGGAGCAGGGAACACGCTATTGCTTGGAAGTTGTTACAATCTGAACATGTAGATAAAGTTATAGTTGTACCAGGAAATGCATCCAATGTGTTAGAGAATAGAATTATAAATGTTGCTTGTTCAAGTATAAATGTAGACACCATTTCAGAGATTGCCAATCAATATAATGTAGAATTTGTATTTATTGGTCCTGAACAACCATTGGTAGATGGTATAGTTAATGGATTAAAGAAAAAAGGTATCAGTTGTTTTGGTCCCTCATTAAAAGCTTCTGAAATTGAAGGTTCAAAAGTATTTTGTAAAGATTTCATGATTAGACATAACATTCCAACCGCTAAACATCAATCGTTTACCGATTACAATGAAGCTTGTAAATATATTGAATCTGTTAATTATAATATTGTTTTAAAGGTAAATAATAATGGTTTATTCGGTGGTAATAATTGATGTTAAATGAAATATTAATTAAATTAAACTTAGGCCTCAGGATGTGCTGCAGGTAAAGGTGTTTTAATACCAAGTGATAAAAAAGAAGCATTAGAGGGAATTAAAAGAATTATGGTTGATAAAGAATTTGGAAGTGCAGGTGATCAAGTTGTTATTGAACAATTTTTAAATGGACAAGAATGTTCTTTGATGTGTTTTTCAGATGGTTATAGTATTAGTGTTTGTCCACCAGCCCAAGATCACAAGAGAGTGTTTGATAATGATCAAGGACCAAATACTGGAGGTATGGGTGCATACGCCCCAACTCCCTTTGTTACTCAATTTGGTGGTGTTGTAAATAAAGGTCGTCATGGCTTTGGCCACTTGATTGATCGTGCCGTTGACACTGTCCTCCAACCAACCATTGACGGAATGAGAAAGGATGGTAGACCTTTTGTTGGTGTCTTGTTTGCCGGTTTAATGATTGACGAGACAAGCGGCGAGATCAATGTCCTTGAATTCAATTGCAGAATGGGTGATCCCGAGACTCAAGTAGTGTTACCTCTTTTGGAAACTGACCTCTATGAAGTTGTTTTGGCCTGTATTGAAGGTCGTTTGGATAGTATTAAGCTCTGCTGGAAAGATCAATATGCCGTAACTGTAGTTGCTGCCTCCAAAGGCTACCCAGATTCTTATCCAAAAGGTTTGGTTATCAGCGGATTAAATAATAGCAGCTCCTCAGATGAAATCATTTTCCAAGCAGGCACCAAAGCCAATGGCAATGAAATTGTTACCAATGGTGGAAGAGTGTTGTCCATTACAAGCTTGAATTCCAATCTCCAACAAGCAATCAACCAATGCTACACTAGAATCGCCACTGTCAACTTTGACGGAATGCAATACAGAAAAGATATTGGCAAAAAGGCATTGGTGTTCCTCGCCAGCGCCAACACCAAACACTCTGTCTCTTACAGCGAGTCTGGCGTCGACATTGAAAGAGGTGACGCCGTAGTCGACAATATTGCATCTTTTGCTAAAAATACTGTCAGAAGCGGATGTGTCAGTGATTTGGGCGGATTTGGTGCATTGTTTGATACCAAGGCTGCCGGATTCAAAGACCCCATCCTCGTGTCGGGTACTGATGGTGTTGGTACAAAATTAAAGATTGCTCAAGAGTTGGGCAAACATGACAGCATTGGTATTGATTTGGTGGCCATGTGTGTCAACGATGTCGTTGTTCAAGGTGCTGAGCCCCTCTTCTTTTTAGATTACTTTGCCACTGGTAAAATCCATGTAGACGTGGCCACCAAGGTCATCTCTGGCATTGCCAAGGGCTGCAAGCTCTCTGGCTGCGCATTGATTGGCGGTGAGACTGCCGAGATGCCAGGCATGTACAAAGAGGGCGAGTACGATCTCGCAGGTTTCTCTGTCGGTGCCGTCGAAAGAACCGATATCTTGCCCAACAAAAACATTGCCCCCGGCAACGTTTTACTCGCCCTGGCCTCCTCTGGCATCCACTCTAACGGCTATTCACTCGTCAGATACCTCATCGAGACCAAGAGCGGCTTAAAATACACAGACAAAGCCCCCTTTGACCCCACCGCCGCATCACTCGGCGACGCCCTCCTCACACCAACCAAACTCTATGTCCTCTCTTGTTTGGCCGCCATCAAAGCCGGTGGCGTCAACGGTCTTGCCCACATCACCGGTGGAGGTATCACTGAAAATCTCCCTCGTGTCCTCCCCAAGGGTATGGATGCACAAGTCACTCTCTCCTCATGGACCATTCCCCCCATCTTCCAATACCTCAACCAACTCGGCAACATGGAAACCCTCGAACTACTCAAAACATTCAACTGTGGCATCGGCATGATCCTCATTGTTGAAAAAGATCGTGTAGAAAGTATCAAATCAGTTTTAGAGTCTCACAATGAAACTGTCTATCAAATCGGTGAGATCATTGCCAACAATGACACCAACAGTAAAGTTGTTTATAATTAAATAAATAGTAATCGTAACAGTAATATAATATAGATAAAAGACAATCAATCAAAGATGTTTATTTATTGATTATCCAACTCCTTGTGAAAATGATTACAAAAATCATTTAGCAACCATTTGTATTGGTCGCTGTGCTTTCTATGATGTCTTTGAGTCGATTCTTTGATAGTAGTTTCATAGATTGTAAAGTTTTGCTTTATAGTCTCAATTTGAGTACTGCTGTTATTGTTGTTATTGTTGTTGTTGTTGTTGTTGCTATCGTCTGTATTGATTGCGAGTTTAAATGTATACATCTTTCTAATCAACTTTGTACCTGGTGAATCTGTGACATCGACTTGCTCTACACAGACCAACCCGTGTTTTTGTGCCATTTGTTCGAGTTCGTTGGCAGGATCAGGGACAGAGACAATAGTTGTAAACAGACCTGTGTTGGGTCTAAGTAGACGTTTGACGGCCAACACGAGATCCTGCATAGAGAGTGTATGTGTGTGACGTGCAATTCTTCGAGTGGTAAGCATACTTGATACCACGGGATCGGTGTTTGGGTCCGAGGGGAAATAGGGTGGTGCACTGATAATCAAATCATAGAATCCATCAGTAGGTGTTGATCCAGTGCTCTTGTTGTCATTTGTAATTACATTCTTTTTCAATTCAACTGTCTTTGTCGTTCCTGGGACAAAGTCTTGAATTGGTGTATGAAACAGATAAATATTCTTACTCACCTGTACCTTTTCCTCAAGATACAAATGATCGATATTAAAACTAGCTTGCTTAATTGCCATTTCATCAATATCTATTGAATTTATAGTTGCATCTTTAAATCTTTGTCCCATCATTAAACTGAGAACATTTGTACCTGTTCCGATATCTATTATCAATTGTATCTATTAGCTACTTGTATCCTACTATCGCTATTATACACATCACATACCTAATATATAATTGGGCCAATTGTCATTTGGCAAGTCATTGTTTATCAATTGATTAGATTTACCAAATTGATAATCATAGGGAATGGTTTCATTCCACACCAAGTTATTTAATTTATTGTTTGGTGAATTTCTATTTTCCTCTAACTGATTGCTTTGTTTATGTTTTGCAATTGAAGTATAACCAGCGACCAACAAAGCATCTGTTCCAACCTTTTGTCCTATACCAGCTAAATCTTGATACACTGGAAAATGCTTGAAATAAAATATCCCTTTATTTCTCTTTTTCTTTTCGGGTGTTGGTGATGGTGGTAATACTGTATTTTCAATATTATCACTCTTACTATTATTACTCTTATTATCTTCCATCATAGTATATCTATATGTGTATATGTATGTATGTGGGAACGAATAAAAATAAAGATATAAAACAACAATCAAAACAACGCACACTAGGTGTTACAATATCATATAGAGGGTATGATGGATGCTATTATAATTATTGTTATAATTATAGTACACTGATATTATCTATACTAAAAAAAGAATAGACACAACAATATCTAGACCAAGTCGTTTTTTTTCGCAAAATTGAAATCATTGTTAATTTTTTTTTTTTTTTTTTTCATTTTTTCGTTTTCGTTCGTTTTTCTAGGGCGTCCCTACTTATTGTTTTTTCTGATCTTTTTTTAATATTACATTAGATATATAATTAATAAAGAGGATGGCTAAAAAGAAACAACAAACACAAGACTCATCATCTTGGAAAAAGATTAATGTGGGTGAAGGTGTGTTTGAGGAGGCTGGTTTTTTGGGATTAGAGGAAATTGACCCATCTGAATATTTAACTTATACACAACCAAAACAAACTACCCCTACCGCCACTAGTGGTAAAAAAGAACAAAACAAACAACCACAACAACCAAAATTAAAAGCAAAGGCTAAGCCAACTGCCACCACTACCACTACCACTGCTCCAACAACTAAAAAGAGAAAACAAACTGAAAAGGAAATTGAAAAAGAATTGATTAAAGAGTTTTCAAATTTCGAAGAAGATGATAAACCAATCAAAAAGAAAAAGAATGTTAAAGTCGATGATTCAGGTATCGTCGATGTATCTCAACATCTTTTAGACTCTTTCCAAGAAGGAACAACGAAAAAAAAAATCAATAAAAAGAAAAAGAAAGCACCAGCTCCTGCATTCAACCCAGACGACAATGATAATAGTGAAGCTGAGGAAGATGTAAAAGATGAAAAATCAATTGTTAAAGGAAAACAACAAAAACAAGAACAACCTAAACAACAACCAAAACAGCAACCACAACAACCACAACAACCAAAACAGCAACCAAAACAACAACAACCACCCAAACAACAACCAAAGGATGTTGAAATGAAAGATGTAGAAGAACAAGAACAAGAACAAGAAGAAAAAGAACCAACTTTAATTTCCAATAAAGATGCTAAGAAATTGAAGAATCAAGAATCAAAACAAAAGAAAAAAGAACAACAAAAGAAAAAGAATCTTCAAAAGATTGAAAACATTAAAAAGAGAAAAGAGGTGTCTGAATTGAAAACTATTTCTCAAGAAGAACAAGATAATCTTGATATGACTGAATGGAATGAATATAATTTAGATCCATTAATTACAAAAGCCCTTAGATCTTTAGGTTTCTCTAAACCAACTCCAATTCAATCTCAAGTTATTCCAAAAGCTGTTTCTCATGGTTATGATATTATTGGTGCCGCTGAAACTGTATGTAAATTTTAATTTTCAATATTCATACATCATATTAACTAATAATAATAATATTCATTAATTATAGGGTTCAGGTAAAACTTTAGCTTTTGGTATTCCAATTGTAAATAGAATTTTACAACATTTAAGAAATAATAATCAAGTTGTTGAAAAAGTTGATAAACAACAAGATGAAGAAGAAGAAGAAGAAAANAAAGAAGAACAAGAGGAAAAAGAAGAAGATGAGGAAGAAAATGATGAGGGAGAAGAAGAAAATGAAGATAATGAAGAAGATAATGAAGGTCAATATAAACAAGAAAAATATAAATTTAAGAAATTATATGCATTAGTGTTATGTCCAACTAGAGAATTGGCAATTCAAGTTACCAATCATATTAAATCAATTATTTCACAAACTAATCTTAAAGTAGTATCAATTGTTGGTGGTATGGCATCACAAAGACAAGAAAGAGTATTGAGTAAAAGACCAGAGATTGTTGTTGCAACCCCAGGTAGACTTTGGGAATTAATTACTGAACGTCATCCACATCTAATAGATTTATCTTCTCTTCTTTGTCTTGCCATTGATGAAGCAGATCGTATGGTTGAAAAAGGTCATTTTGCCGAACTTGACTCTATTCTTTCTCACCTTCCATTATTTAGATCAAACCTCTCAAAGAAAAAGAAATTACAAGAAAAACTCAAACAAAAACAAAGAAAATCCAAAGGTAAAGGTAAAAAACAACAACAAGAACAAGAAGAAAGTGAAGATGAAGATGATGAAGATGATTTTGATAAAGATTTAAATATTAATCAACATAAAAGACAATCATTTGTATTTTCAGCCACTCTTGTTGGCTTACCAAATCACAAGAAACAAGAGAAACCAATGAAAAAGGGAATGCCAGTCAAGCTCACCCCCATTGAAGAGTTGGTTGAGAAAGTTCAATTCCAAAGAGATTATCAATTGGTTGATTGTACCAAAGATAGACTCACTGCTTCAAACCTTTTGGAAACCAAGTTGTTTTGTAATCTCGACGAAAGAGATCGTTACCTCTACTACTTTGTTGAAAGATATCCTGGAAAGACCCTTGTATTTGTCAATTCCATCGATTGCGCTCGTAGATTGATCCCCATCCTCACCTGCCTCAATGTACCTGTGTTCCCTCTTCACGCTCAAATGCAACAAAAGCAACGTTTAAAGAATCTTGATAGATTCCGTACACTCGACAATGTAGTCCTCATTGCCACCGATGTCGCCGCCAGAGGTTTAGATATTCCTCTTGTCCAACACGTCATCCATTACCAAGTGCCAAGAAGCACTGAACTCTACATTCATCGTTCTGGTCGTACTGCTCGTTCCAATCAAGAGGGTATCTCTGTCATGCTCGTCACTCCAAAGGAACGTAATCTCTTTACCAAACTCGACAATGCCCTCCAACACGATATCGACAACTTTCCAATCGATCTTCGTTACATGAATGGCATCGACGAACGTATGCGTATTGCCAAAGAAATTGACCAGCTATCTTATAAATCTGCCAAAGTCAAGCGTGACAAGAGTTGGTTCAAAAAAGCAGCCGAAGAAATGGATATCGAGTTTGATAATGATTTCCACGGTGGTGGCCTCGACTCTGATTCCGACGACGATGACCACAGCCAAATGAATGATAATATCCACAAAGGTAAAATCAATCAATTGAAAAACGAATTACAAATGCTTCTCAGAAATAGTCTCTTACCAAGAGGTGCCTCCAAATCCTACATCACTGCCACCTCTCTCCAAGAATTGGAAAAGAAAGGTTCCTCTGCCACCAAAGACTTTCAAACTAAAAAACAAAATAAAAAACATTAAGTTATTAATAATTTATTTATCTACCTCTTCAACAATTGTTATTTCTTTTTTTGAGTTTGTTTCTTATCTTTCTTGATGGATATACATACTAAATATTCCTTGTTATAAAGAGTGATTCATTCTCTGTTTATTTTGCATCAAAAAAAATCCTTAAATCTTAAAATTCAGATTTTAAATAAATTGTTTTTATTGATGGTTCGGCAATAAAAACAATAAATAAAATACACATTGTAAAAAAAAAAAATAGAATCCCAACATCTGGTAGATATTCTGCATCATTATCATCATAAACTAGATCATTGATAAATTTTAAAAGGGCTCAAGATCTAAATTGGGTTCATTGAAGATAAATATCTATGGAGGTTTAAAATTTTTTTTTTCTTTTTTTATTTTTTTTTGCAATCAAAACTATGCTATTGAGTTTCATCAAAAAAAAAAAATTCTTAATTTAAATTTTAATAAACATTGATACACAACCATGGATACAAATGTTCAGAGAGCTTTGCAAGAAATTGTGAAAAGAGTACCAGAGAATCTTAACAGCTTTATTATCTATGATTATGGAGTTAAGAACCTCGAGTCTGTAGTGGAAAAAATTAAAGAGCACTCTCAAGATTTTTTTTTGGTTATCATTGCTGATTTTCAGAGTGTCAATGAAAAAAAGGAGAAAGAAATTCAAGACCTATTTGCCAAGTTGCACAAACCCTATTGTCACTTTGTCCGTGCTCTACAATCGCCACAATCCATTAAAAGTGTTCCTGATCATATTGGTACCACTTTGGCAACATTGATCCACGAGAAGTGGCCACGAATAAGGAAAATTTTTTATTTTATTTCAAAAGATGAACGTTTTGAATCATATTGTGCTGCTTTAAATATGTCTCAAAAAGAACATGTAACACCAGTATCTCTCAATATTGATGAGTTCTTAAAATTAAAATTTGTAGGAGGTGATAGAATAGAGAACAACCTTCATCCTAGATTAGAGCATAACCCCGATTGGTTCAAAAGAAATAAGAGTACTCCTGTTGGTCGTTGGCTTTCATTCTTGGGCAAAAAAGACACTGAAACTGAGGATGAATATAAAGCTAGAAAAAACGAGATGTGGAAATTGTATAAGATAGCTGCCGGTGAGAATTTTAATGTGAACATAACTACAGACTATGTAAAGCCAGTGGGAGTTAGAGAAAACATCGAAAAGCATCATTCTGATACTAGATTTTCTGTGTATGTCGACAAAGAAGGGGAAGACCATATCATACCTTTTTTACTAAAACTGCCAGAACAATTTCATTTTACCATATGGTCTTTTAAATCAGAAGCTGACACAAAGGATAAAATTCATTCATCTTCTGATCACAAAAACATTACCAAGGGTGCAACATTGGTTGTGTACAAAAGCAAAATTGGCTCAGGTAATTTTATATATGTCAAAAAATCTTGCATTTATGGAAAAGATTGTAAATTTCAGCAGACTTGTAAATACAAGCATCCAAAATTTGATTCGCCTGTCTCCTCACCAACTACTTCAGGTGTAAATACCCAGACACATACAGCAACAATTTGTAAGTATTATCCTGAGTGCAATTTTAAAAATAATTGTCGTTATCTTCACCCTCTATCATAAATATCAAAATATTACAACCGTCAATCAATTAATAAATAAACTTTCGTCAAGAAAAAATCTTTTCTTTAAAAATGAATACTATAAAGGCTGTTATTGCAAATATTTGATCTGGCCCCATAGCCATGATCATAAATAAATTGTGTCAGGTTTAGGCACACCTGTCATTAAATCTATTTTTAGTTCATTTCAGATTCCATTTGCATAATATTAATGTTTTTTTCAGACAAAGATAGTGAGATAGTGAAGTTTGGTGATAAGATCCTCACTTTCTCGATTATCTGAATCTTACTAATACTGTCTCTGGGTTGTTTATTTGTTCAACATACCGGTCAGTTCCACAGCTGGCATCAGGTATAACCCGATCAAAGAATTGAGCTGTTAATGAATGATTTAATCTCGATGATGGTGGAGTATTTTGATTGAAATGATCATGAACTTTTATTAAAGTTAAGTAGTATGTTTACGACAATGGATCCATTGAACATCAATTATTTCATCATATTTAAACTATTATATCTCTATATTAGATGGACAGTTTGAAATATCTTCTTGTTTGACATTCCTAAATATTGCTTGGTATATAGAGTGTTATTCTCAATTGATTTTACAATTAAAAAAATCATCAGATCTGAAAAAATTTTGCTATAAAAAGTATTTTTTCTAGATTTTATCCATTATCAAAATATCTAGGTCTTAGTTTTTATTGGTCTGAATATAATAAAGAAAAAAACATATCATTTAAGAAAAATGATAAAATAATTTTTATATTATAGAATCCCAACTCAATGATAGATATTTTATTGAGGGCTTCATCATAATTTCTATCATTGATAAATTTCAAAAAAAAGGGCACCAGATCTAAATTGGGCCATTCAAAAAAAAGAAAATATCTGTGGAAAAAAAACAAAAAATAATCTATTTTTTTTTGCATCAAAACTAGGCTGTTGAATGTCATTAAAAAAAAAAAAGTATAAATTTTAATAACATTGATACACAACCATGGATACAAATGTTCAGACAGCTTTGCAAGAAATTGTAAAACTAGTACCCGAGATTCTCAACAGCTTTATTATCTATGATTATAGAAATTCAATTGGAGTTAAGAACATCGAGTCCTTAGTGGAAAAAATTAAAGAGCACTCTCTCGATTTTTTTTTGGTTATCATTGCTGATTTTCAGAGTGTCAATGAAAAAAAAGAGAAAGAAATTCAAGACCTATTTGCCAAGTTGCACAAACCCTATTGTCACCTTGTCCGTGAAGAGCCGCTAAAACAATCGATTGAAAGTGTTCCTGATCTTATTGGCACCACTTTGGCAACATTGATCCACGAGAAGTGGTCACGCAGACGCAAAACATTTTATTTAATTTCAAAAGATAAACGATTTGAATCATATTGTGCTGCTTTAAATATCTCTCAAAAAGAACATGTAACACCAGTATCTCTAAACATTGATGAATTCTTAGAATTAAAATTTGTAGGAGGTGATAGAATAGAGAACAACCTTCATCCTACATTAGAGTATAATATCGATTGGTTCAAAAGAAATAATAGTATACTTGTTGGTCGTTGGCTTTCATTCTTGGGCAAAGAACGCACTGAAACTGACGATGAATATAAAGCTAGAAAAAACAAGATGTGGAAATTTTTTAAAAAAGCTGCTGGTGAGAATTTTAATGTGAACATAACTACAGACTATGTAAAGCCATTGGGAGTTAGAAAAAACATCGAAAAGCATCATTCTGATACTAGATTTTCTGTGTATGTCGACAAAGAAGGGGAAGACCATATCATACCTTTTTTACAAAAACTGCCAGAACAATTTCATTCTACCGTATGGTCTTATAAATCAGAATCTGCCACACTGGGCGGGATTAATTCATCTTCTGATCACACAAATATTACCGAAAGGATTAGATTGATTGTGAACAAAGGCCAAGGTGCCTCAGGTAATGACATATCTGTCTATAAAAATGGTAAATTTCAGCAGACTTGTAAATTCAATCTTTCGCCTGTGTCCCCACCACCTTTCTCTTCAACATCAACTGCAATAAGCGCTGCTGAGGCGCCATCACTTTCCTCCCAAACACAACCATTACACGATTCAGCCTCTCAAGATTTATCTACAGTGATTTCCTCAGTTGCAAATATACAGATATCTACAGTACCAATTTGTAAGTTTTATCGTCAGAAAAAATGCATTTATGGAAAAAATTGTCGTAATCTTCATCTTGACCCTAAATAATTTTGCCAAAAAATTTACAACCCTTAATCAATCAATAAAGAACCTCACTTCTAGAAAAAAATACTATTTTTTAAAAATGAATACTATAAAGAACTGTTATTACAAATATTAATTGTAGAGAATTGTTAGTAATAGTTCACCATTGGGTTAGGGTAATAAAGCTTTGAACTTGACCCAAGAAAGGGAGTTAATAATATTGTATCATCTAACAAGTTCTCTACCCCACCACCCATAGGCATAATCAGTAACAAATCCAGTTAAATTACCCAACACCTTGGGGACTACAGAGATTTCGAGGATCTTATGACCAAATTTCACGATCTCATATCTAATATTATTATTGATATGGGGAGGTTTATGAGGAATAAAAATATTTATAAAAACAAAAAAGATAATAACAAGTACGACAAACCTAATACAAAAGAAATAATGGAAACAGGATTTTTCGATGACAAATGTCCATTTACGTTCTCTTTATTTTTTAATTTTTAATTTATATTTTCTGTATATCAATAATTGTATTTATACAAAGATTTAATGAACAAAAAGAGAATGCTATATTATTGAATCAAACAAAGTTAAAGAGATCAATGTATAAAATCAAAATATAGATCTTAATAATTATTTTTTAATTTTTGTTTTTAATTATTATTGATATGGTGATAAATTTTAATTAAAAATTTTAAAACAAAGAAAATAAAAAGAATGACAAACCAATTACACAAAAAGAAATAGTGGAGGTATATTATTTTTATAGCCTTAAGATACTTCTTCTGGTGGAAAAATAAAGTTCTGCCAAGAAACTAACATCAGCTCCATAATTAGAGGAAACGATATAAGTCTATTCACACATGTGATTTTGGCAAAGATGATTTCCAAATCATGGTTACTTGGCTGAATGTATTGAAAAAGGGATTGATCTTGGTAGAGTCCGTGAGAATAACATTTTCTCGCTTTTGTAAATAAGAAATCAGGGTATGATATCGTAAATAGATTGTATCACCACCATCCCAATTACCACGTAAACCATTATCTACAGCTTTATAATTTCCATATACTAACGAAAGGTTAGAGCAGTGGTATTGGTACCATCAGTTTGGTGAGAATAGGATTGATAAGCCAATAAAAAAGTTTTACATGAATTATTAACAGTTGTTCCTCACTTTGGATCTACACTCTCACTTGATGGATCAACATAGAGTTATGAATAGACACAATTACAAACAAATATTACTAAAAATATCAAAGACAATATCGATTTTATTTTTGTATTTCCCCAAAATTAATCTTTATTGATTGATACATTACAAAATACAGCTTGGTTTGAGTATTATTTCATTCTCATCTCAATATATATACACTACACAAGGAGTTCACCTATTTTCATTTTCTTCTTTTTCTCTTGTATCTCTTTTTTGTTTTTCAAGAACAATATCAATAAATAAGCAAATACATAACAGTAACTATAACTGTATGACATTACAATATAATTTGACACAAAAAATTACAATTATTAGATTGGTATGAAATTCTGTTATTGTGGGAAAGATATTTTTTTATTCACACAGAGTTTTCAATGAAGCACCATTTTTTGTGACCCTTTTTTTTATAAATTTTTTTTTACAAATCACAAATAGATTCGATAAGATTTTTTAATTTATTTTTTTAGTTGTATAAATTCTATTCTTTTTGCTTTGAATTGTGGTCATAGAACATATCAACTCAACTTGTTATTGTATTGTGCTATTTTACAATTTATATTAATAATTAATTAATTAAACATGGATGAAATCATAGGAGTTTTATCAATTACTAGTAATTATTATTATTATTATGAATTATCATATGAATTATTTATTTTTCTATGGATCAATGTACTAATACTGATGTAAACATAGTTGTGGATGCAAAGGATTTGCCTAAGATGGACCTTAATGGTCACGCAGATCCATACACCGAGATACATTTTGGTGGAAAAAAGATATTCAAAACAGAGACGATTAAAAAAACATTGTCACCAACATGGAATGCAACTCACAAAATTCTCATTCACAAATCTGAAGAAAATTATCATTTGACCTTTAAAGTTTGGGACTGGGATAAAGCTACTCAAAATGGTATGTATTAAATAGTTTATCGAGGTGAGTGATATATATACTAATACTAGTCACATAGATTTTATTGGTGAAACTACTCTTGATGTTAAAAGTTTATTAGACAATATCATTGTCGATCAAAATTACAATATCATGAAAAAAGAAAAGGAAAGAGGAAAGTTACATATTTTATCAAAACTTATCACCAAAGAGGAAGTAAGCAACGCATTTTGGTCTAGTATTCTTACTCATTTTTCAATTGATGGAGACAATACTTTAAATGAATTTGAATTTGTTGCTCTTATTACCACACTTGATCCTGATTATCCTGAACCTGATATCAATCTTTTATTCAAAAAGTCTGATCTCGATGGTGATGGAACTATTTCAATTAAAGAATTGGAAAATCTTTTCTTCTCTACACCAGAAGGTAAAGCTCTTACCAAACATTTATTGGCAGATAATTTAGATTTAATGTGGGAAGCTTATGCTGTTTCTGATTCATTTAGTACAATTGCTGATAATAGTATGTATTATTTAATATTGTATTTATTAATTGATTACATTATATATTAATATATATTTATTACTCTTACCATTATTATTAGTATTTCATAAAGATTTTCAAAATTCTTTAAAAGAAACAGATGGACATCATAAAAAGGTTAAAACTATACTTGTACATAATAGAGAGAATGGTAAATTGGATATAGAAAAGATTCCAAGTTATATTCAAGTATCTCTTAGAGTAATGTATTCCACCTCTGCTGGTAGAAGTGCTGTTAATAATTCAAAGGTAAAGAAATTGATGAAATATCTCACTGCAAAAACTGGCAAGAAATACAACAATCCAGACAGTGTCAAAGAGATTCCACATTTTATTAAATTCCATGAACTCAATACACAAGAAATCCTCGATCCTTTGACCAGTTTTAAAACATTTAATGAATTCTTTTACAGAAAGCTCAAACCCTCTGCCAGACCCGTCTTTGAGCCCACCAATCCCAAAAACGCCGTCTGCCCCGCCGATTGCAGACTCCATGTATTCCCAACACTCAAAATTGCCACCGAGCTCTGGATCAAGGGAAAGAGTTTCCAAATTGCCTCATTGATTCAAGATGAGCAATTGGCCCAACAATACGAAGACGGCTCGTTGGTGATTGCCAGACTTGCTCCACAAGATTACCATCGTTTCCACGTTCCCGTGACTGGTATCATCGGTCCCTCCAAACCCATCGATGGCACCTATTTCACAGTGAATCCCATCGCCATTCGAGAAGATATTGACGTGTATTGTGAAAACAAACGTTGTGTCACTCAAATTGACAGTGAATATTTTGGTAAAGTTTTATTCATCAGTGTGGGCGCCACTCTTGTTGGCTCTATTAATCTCACAACCACAGAAGGTCAACACGTCACCAAGGGTGATGAACAGGGTTATTTTGCATTTGGTGGATCCACTATTTTATTATTATTCAAAAAGAATACCATTCAATTTGATACAGATTTAATTGTAAATAGTACCAAACCCATTGAGACATTGGTCAAAGTTGGTACATCACTTGGAAATAGCGTATTATAATATGAATAAATAAATGACTAGTCTTTTCTCTTTATTATTATGATTATTATTACTAATTTATGTAGGTTTAGATACTCTTCTTTTCTTTTTATCTCTTTTCATTAGTTTTTGATAGTTTCTTTCATTATTTGTTTGAGAATTCTTTTTACGTCGTAGAGAGTCGTGTAGACTGATGACAGATTTACATTCGGCGAGAGCTTTGAGTTTGAGTTGATTGTTGGTCTCTAATTGAGCACGCAGTTGATTTTGCAAGAGTCTAATTTGATAGGATATTTCATCGTCTTCACGATCCTTGTCTTTTTCTTTGAGTTGATGGTTGAGGGTAGGAATCGAGGTGGGTACTTTATAGTCGTCATAGATACCCAATGACGCTAATTCCATTTGAATACGTTGTTCTATACAGAGTTGATTGTTTTCCGAGTAACTAGAGGCGAGGGGTTGATTGAACTTAATGTTTCCACTGCTGCTGGCACTAAAGGTGTTGGTCGAGGTCGATATGATGGTGTTGTCTTCAATCAGTGCCGACAAGAGACGCATGGATAAATCGCCCATACAAATCTCGTCGGTCGAGATGAATATGCCCTCGTCAAAGTTTGGTGGTGGCGGGGGTGGTGGAGGAGTGCCGTCCATTTCTGAGCGAGCACGAGATATATTTCGATGTTTGGATGAATGCGATTCACTGGATTTGCCATTCAATCTCTCTTGGTCCTCATAGTACCACACTTCGCTGTAATGCGTGCCAAGTGGAGGTATGGCAAAGTAGGGGTTATAGAATTCATCCGGCTTGGGTGTAATAAACTCAATATCTGTGTCTGTGATTGGCTTGAAATAACTATCGATTGAATTCCAAAATACTCCTGGTCCAATGTGAACTTTGTAAGCCTCGACCTCGTCTCTCTTTTTTTTCTTATGTACATCATCTTGATACTTTGATCCAGACTTCTTTTTATTATTCTTTGATGGAGGTGGAGGTTGATGAATTCTTTTATTCTTTGATGGATTAGTTGTTGATGTGGTTGTAGTTGTTGTTGTAGTACTAGTTGGCATTGATGTATTATTACTATTATTATTTGAATCAGAATCATTATCATCTTCATTTAAAACATTGTTATTATGCTGATGTATCTTTTTTCTATTACTAAGATCATCTACTTCTACTATATCTATATCTTCATCACTTTCATTTCTATAGGGTTTCTGTAATCGTTTGTTCTTTGTACTATTATTCTTATTCGCTGATATCGATGAATCTATAATTGATGTGGTTGTTGTTGCTGTTGCTGTTGAGTTTGATGGATTTGATGATGTTGTCGTTGAATTTAGTGATGTTGTTGTGGGTGTATATGTTGTGTTTTCAGAATCCTCCATTGATTTATCGAGTACATCATTTTCCAACTCACTCTCTGTGCCAGAGTGTGGATCTGTATGTATGGGTCTTCTTTTAATTCTAGGTTTTCTTTTATATTTTTCATATTGCTGTCTTTCTACTTGAAACGTCGTTGTATTTGGATAGTTCATTGATTTCCATTGCTCCAATGTATAGATTTGATCCTCGATCAAACGTTTGGTATCTTTAATATATCTTTTAAACAAAAATACATCATTACACGCATTATCAAGATCCTCTGGACTAATATCAATGTTTTCTGTATTTAATGTTGTCGATGTTGTCACTTCACTATCACTTTGATAAGGCTCCGTACTCATTGATGATAGTTTTGATATATACCCATTCTCTAATATCTTTGGTACTAAATCAATGGATGGTAGATATAAATTCCATCCATCACTATTATTATTGTTACTACTACCACTATTATCAATCATACTATTTGGTATTGCTGCACTAGTATCCTTATCTCTAAAGATGTGTTAATATCATATCATATAATATCATGTACAAACACTAAAACTCAACACATACCCATTCGGTGAGGTTGACAGCAAAGTCCCTTCATGACCATCTATCGCTGAATTGGTTGCACTATAATAATCATCATGATGTCTACTCGTACTGTTTGTATCTGAATCGTCCATCTCATCAGTCATGTGTGTGTCTGTTGATAAATGACTATCTATAATCGATTGAGTTGATCTCCCACTATCATCGACCGTATTGGATGGTCTATTCTTTGGGGGTCTACCTCTTTTACCTCCTACCATGGTGTCTGCTATTATTTGGCTATTGGTTATATTATTACTGTTGCTATTGTTGGGTATATGTACATATGAATGAAATTAATTAAATATCTTGGCAAACAAAAAGATAAGAGGCAATATATGCAAAATCTTAAAAAACAAAAAAAAAAAACAATCTTTTTTTTTGGAAAATGAAATATCACACTCTACCCCCTGCTACTCCGACTATTTCTATCTGTGTGAATTGAATAGAGATTCTTGATTTCTTTAAATAGATAGAGATAGAACACGATGGAACTTCTTTTTCTCGAATTTGAAATAAATAAATTTGAAAAAAATTGAAAAAAAAAAATAAAATTTTAAAATTTTTTCAAATGCATAGCTTTATTGTGTTCCCAACTGTCATAATAGAGGGATTTCTTCTAATTTAGGGTCATTGTTTTTTTTTTTGAAAAGATTTTTTATTTTTGAATATTCCCCGATCAGAACAACACACTCATTCACGATTTACATTATTTCATACACACATACATACATAATAACATATATATATGAAAATACTCGAAAATGAATAATCAATTTATCCCAGATACACCAGGTACTTATTTATGTTCAAAATGTGGAAAGATAAAGAAAGGACATATATGTACAGCTGGTAAACAACCAGAACCCATGCCACAGATATATAATTTCAACAATGCAATGTCTACTCGTAGAACAGCTAATCAAACCTCACAATACATGCAACAATATACTCAACAACAACAGCAACAAATGCAACAACAACAAGAATATGAAATGTATAGTTTTTTACAATTAAATGCCATTAGCAATAACCCTACCTTGAATGCTGAACAAAGAGTAGCAAGAGAAAAGGCTGCCTCTGAATTTAATAGTTATCTTTTATTAGAAAGACAAGAAAGATATCCTTTTTACGTATGTATATAGTAGTATGAGTAGTAATAGTAGTAATAGCAATAGTTACTTACCTTAAGAAACTATATAGTTTGATCCACATTCAAAAACTATTCAAGTAATTAGTAGTTGGGAGATTGCAGTATCTGAGGAATGGAAACATTTACCTGAATACGAGAAAACAATGATTAATAAACAAAATCAACAAATGATATCAAATAGATACATGTATCTTCAACAACAACAAGATCTCTCAGAGATTCAAAAGGAATGGCAAAAAACACAACAAAAGGAACAAAGAGAGATGGAGAAATACAAGGAACTAAAGGAAAAGAGAGAAAGGCTCATAGAGGAGGCCATTGAAAAGGTACCCAAACCCAAATCAAACGTATCTGCCTTTTTCCACTATATGAATGAATTTAGAGACGAAGAGAGAAGAAATCGTCCCGATGTCACTTTTTCAGAGATATCCAAGATCCTCTCACAAAAATGGAAGGTCTTGACCGAGGAAGAAAAGCAAAAGTATCACGATCGTGCCCGTGAAGACAAAATCAGACACGAGGCAGAATATGAAAAGTATCAGGAAAGAATCGAAGAGATCAAGCTAGAGACACCACCCGTGGACCTCAATCTTGTGAGGGAGTCGGCCGAGCAAGCCAACAACTCGACATCCAAGTCGGAAAACAAAGAAGAGGATTCATCCAACAGCGCCAATCCCGCTGGAAACGCATCGCAATCCAGCAGTCAAGCGGGGACCGAGCCATCTGACCAACAGCCCAATGCCGAGCCCTTTACATCGGTCTCGAGCCCCCACTTGGTCAGTCAGCGATCACACATCCAAGAGGCCCTCTGCGAAGCCTGCCAACAGCCCGACAACAAGATCAATTTGCTCTCTTGTTGCAGCTGCAATAAAAACTATCATGGCAAATGTCTCCAACTGCATCAAGTATGCATTGAACAACTCAAGAAATTTAATAATTGGAAGTGTATAGATTGCAAAGTATGCGAGAGCTGCAATGACTCTGGCAATGAGGAAAAGATGTTGTTTTGTGATGTATGCGATAAAGGCTACCACACCTTTTGCCTCAACCCACCCCTAAACAAACCCCCCACTGGTGGTTGGAAATGCAGTGTCTGCGTGTTTTGTAGTCACTGTGGTGCAAAAACACCCGGTTCGACCAACAACTCGAAATGGAAATCAAATTATACCTGTTGTGAATCTTGTTTCCCTCAATTTGGTGATAAAAGTGTAAGTGTATACACAATATTTCTATTTCTATTTCTATTTCTACTTTTTACTAATTGATACTACCACCCTATATATAGTATTGTCCAGTTTGTAGAAAAATTATAAAACAAAACAACAAAGCACCATTGACCAAATGTCTTTATTGTGAAAGATCAGTTCATAATGATTGTGATGCCAACGGTATTCAACAACACATTGATTCAAACACCACCTATAAATGTCCCCAATGTAAAACTGGTGCAACCATTAAAACACCAAAACCATTGATTGATGAGGATGAAAAGAAATCTTCAAAAAGAGCTACCTCAACTCTAGGTAAAAGAAAAAAGAAGGATGACGATGATGATGTTAATATTGAAGATTAATCTCAACACCTCTATTCATTCACATTCATACCCATACCACTTTATTATAAAATTGTTATTAAATAAATCAATAAACAAATGATGTGTTTTTATGTATAATTTAAATCAATCAAATAATGTTTGACGCACATGGATAACGACTATTATTAATATTATAATGTTACTTTTACACATATGGATACTATTTATTTTTAGATTTTATTATTTTTTTTGGAGGGGGGTTTGTTAATGTAGAAAGATGATAAATTGATAAGAGATTGCATTATCAATTATTATTGTGTTGTTGTTGTTGTTGTTACATTTTGAAAAGTTTAATCGTTTTCATGTCACTTACACCAGTACCCTAATTATTAAAAGTGAGATCTTTGTATTAATATATTTTGAATCAAGAGATATATTTAAATATAAATATTCAATACATACAGTTACCCAAGGATGAACTAAACATTGTTCATAGGTGTATCTACTTTCGGGATTCTTTTCAATTAAATGAGCTACTAAATCTTTAGCTTGATCAGAAACATTTAAACCTTCTGGCCAACCATAATCGACATTTCTAATCTTTTCATACAAAACTGCATTATTTTTATCCCAAAATGGGAAACAACCTGTTAATAAAACATAGGTAATAACACCTACACTCCATAAATCACATGCTTTATCATATGGTTTACATTCCAATACTTCTGGTGCTATAATATTGTAATTATCATTATTAATATATTAGTTTATGATGATAATCAATCAATCAATCAATCAGTAGTCATATCACTTACCAACATATTCAGGGGAACCACAACAAGTTTCTAAATAATCACCATCACCAAAAATTTTACTAAGACCAAAGTCTGCTACTCTAATATCATCACCCTCAATGCCAGCACATAAAAGGTTTTGTGGCTTTAAATCTCTGTGTGCAATACCGTTGGCATGTAGATAACCTACAGCTGATACAATTTGTCTGACAATTTTAGAGGCATCTTGTTCAGAATACTCGCCTCTTTGAACAATCTTGTCAAAAAGTTCTCCACCAGTGACCCTATTAGATAGAGAGTGTAAGTACTATTATTACAATTACTATTCTAATAACATAAAGACAACTTACAATTCTAAAACTAAATGTAAATGTCTAGAAGTTTCATAAACTTCATAGAGCTTCAAAATATTCGGATGGTCACCAACCTTTTTCATAATCTCTATTTCTCTCATTAATAATTTATTTTTAATGAATCTTGTATTAATACTTTTGATTGCAACCTTTTCACCTGTTTCTTTACGAATGGCTTCTCTGACAATAGAGAATGCTCCTCTAAATAGTAATAGTATATGTAAGAATTTGTTTTACAAGATATAGAAAAAGATACACGAGATCAAATCAACACTCTGTGCTACCAATACACCGCAAAGATATCAATCTTTGCAACAAGATCCAACAACAATGTAATGTATTGTATATTGATTGCTAGATCGAAACATGACACGACATCTGTTTTCCCATCGGATCTGGTGTTGCCAATAGATTGATGCGTGTGCTGTTGTGGAATAATCTAAGATAATTATAGTTACCTTCCTATCTCTGGCCCGATATTATAGTATTGCTTTAATGGTGAACCATTCTCTATATCCATTTCATCAAGCTCATCATCGGAAATATTATCTATATTTTCATCATCTGACGAGCTATCCATTCTATCCATTATCTTTCTTTTTTGTATAATATAATATATTCAAAAAGGGGGGTTTTGATGAATCTGTTTGAAATTTTTTTCTCTTTTTTTTTTTTATTTTTTATAAAAAAAATTTTGTTTTTTTTATCAAATTTGTGATACACACAACCGCCAACTTTCTCTGATTGCATTTTTGCACCTTTGCTGCAATGAAGGATATCTCATTACAACGAGTCTACAGAGGGAAATAAAAATCTTTATTAAGACTGTCGAGAGAATATTGACTTGCTTAATCATTCTCCACTCATGATATTTCATATCTCTATTATAACACTCCCTGATTTAGAGGAGAAAAAAAAAATAAAAAATATTTTCCTTGGCTCTTGAGAGGGCCCTATTCTTTTGGTTGATAATAATTATTCTTTATGAAACACACAAAAGGAAAATAATTGTTTTGTTGTTAAAATGTCACACATTGATTCTCAAAGAGAGAAAAGATTTTTTTTTATCCCTTTCAGGTTTTTTTTTTAATTTTTTTTAATTTTTTGATCAATTTTTGATATCAGCAAAAGTAGCAAAGTTTCTTCTCGATTTATTTATTATAGTAATGATGATGATGATGGAAGAGTCTATATCCGATAATAATAAACAACAACAAGAGTATGATAAATACACACACATATATCTATACCTATACTTGCCTTCCTAAAAGAGTCAAGATAGTATATCTAAATATATATATATCTAATAAATATATCTCATTACCCATATTTAGAATTGGACAAGACAATAACATCAACAACAACAACAACAGAGATCATAATAATGAGGATGAAAATGAAACTATAGCAACAGATATTGAAGATATATCAACACTTTTGGCAAAGATAGAGGATGCAAATGCAGGTAGTCGACCCCCTAGAAAGTACAGCGAACAAGATAACTCTAATCCAGAGTGGTTCAAACATAAAAAGCATTTCTTTATATTCAGTTTTTCTGGTAAACCCATATACTCTAGATATGGAGACGAAGTGGCATTGAATACATTTATGGCCACACTGAGTGCCATGACTTCGTTTGTCGAGTCCCAAAACGATGTATTGCGTTCACTGGTCGCCGGCAAACACCAGTTTGTGTTTTTACAAAAGAATCCATTATGTTTGGTTTGTATATGCAACACAGGCGAGCCACAAATGATGATACAACAGCAACTAGAATACATACACGCCATGGTTATCTCTGTCTTGACACAAACAAACATCAAGGCTGTTTTCGATGCAAAATACGATCTTCGTGATCTATTGGGGGGCACCGATAAACTGATTGACAATATCATTCATAAAGTAAACTTGGATTTCCCCATCCTCTTAAACTCTGTACAATGTATTCGTTTAAACTATAATACCCGTAACTCAATAACAAATATTTTACAGAATCGTAAATCAGATTCAATTATGTAAGTGTGTTTAATTTGTCGTTGCTATTATTATATCTAGATATCTATATTAATATATCTATCTTTTAGATTTTCATTACTATTGGTTGACAATAAATTGGTGAGCATGGTAAAACAAAAGAAAACACAAACACTAAAACCTCAAGACATACACATTATATTGAATTATATTTCATCATCAACCATCAAAGATTCAGAATCATTTATGCCAATTTGTTTACCAAACTTTAATGATGCTGGTTTTCTTCATCTTTATATCTGTTTTATTTATCCTCAAGTTTGTTTATTATTGTTTTCAAATCAAGTCGATTCTTTTTATCAACTTAGTGAATGTAAAGATTTAATTGTAAAAGTATGTAATCTTTTAAAACAAATATATATATTTATAAACATTTTATTAATGCCGCCATCATCATTATCATCTTTTAGGATATTGAAAGTGAAAATTTAGTAGATGAATTAACAAAATCAGCAAATACACATGAATACAGTACCAGTCAAACAGAGGTACCCAATCTATTGCATTTTATCTATAAAAATAGAATATCAAATTACTCTACACATCCAATATTTACATCACCCTACACGAGCAAACCTGAAAAGAAAAGATTATTTAGATTGTATCAACATATTTATAATCGTGCAAACAACTCGTTAAACAAACCTCACAAATATTATTATTATACAAGTCAAACTGAAACTATTTTCGTGTTGATCAATAGTTCTCATGAAATTTATGCTACTTTTAGTCCATTGGAATTAAAGAAATCTGTATTTGAATCATTAAATATCTTGCTTCAATGGATCAAAGAGAATGAAAATGTTTTATTTTTATCAACTTAAATAAATCCTTTTTTTTTATAATAAATATATCTTATTCAATAGCCCCTTTTCCGTGCTGATATGGCCATCACCCACTGTAAAAAAATGGATTGAGATTGCATCTCTTTCTCTTTTTTTTTTATTTTTTTTTCATCTTTATTTTCTATGAACCCCCCATTTAATTATTTATCAATTCATTTCAATATTTATTAAACAAGAGCAAAATGGATAATAATCAATATAGAGATGAGTGTGTTAAAAAGTTGGTAGAAATAGTTTCTATACCAACTATAAAAAAAGCATCTTTTTCATCATCAAATTCTATTTCAATCATTTTAACCAATACAGATTTATATCAAAAAAAAACAAAAAACTATTTGTTACATAAACATGTGATTAATAATAAACAAGTGATATCAACTTGTCCTCAAGAATTGGTATCGACAGATATAATTAAATCACCAACTGGTTTAAAACAAATAGTATTTAAAGAACAAAAGAATGGGGATAATACTGAATACCAATTTGAGATTTTTGAAAATAATCAATATCTTAAAACAATTGTATCTAAAGATTTACTTAAAAAAATATGCTTTGATGGTAAATATATATATTTATTTATAAACAAACTATTTAGTATTAATAAAATAAACAATTAAAAAAGATTGGTTCGGAGCACCTCAATTCTCTCCCTGTGAAAACTATATTGCTTTTATTGGCCAATTAAAAAAAAACACTGGTTCTTTTTTTGACAAGAATCCAAAAGATAAGATTATTGGAGGGGAATATATTTATTCAGGTAATTGGGGAGAATCATATCAAGAGCTATCAGACCTCTCTATTTTTATGTGTGATTTACAAAATGATAAAGTATATCAACTCCCTTTTCCAACAGATCAAATTGCTCCTGGCCAAATACAATTTAATCCTGATGGAAAATCTTTGGTGTTTGTCGGTTGGTCCGTAGAAAAAAGAAAGTTGGGAATTAAACTTTGTTACCATCGAGAAAATAATATTTATCAATTAAATTTTGAAGACAATCCCAAAGTTACAGACCCCGACTCCCCTCCTTTAAAGTTGATCAATTTAACAAGCCAATTCCCAAGTGGTGCATTTAGAACTCCACGCTTTAGTCCAAATGGTAAGCTTTTGGTTTTTATCGGAATGGATGAAAAAACTCTACCTCACAACACTTGTGCACAAATGTTTTGTTTGAATATCGAAACCAAATTGATAGAGACTTTGATTGATTATAAAAACAACCATGATGAATTTACCGGTATTTATAGTGTAGGCCTTCCACGCCAATGTTTTATCAATGAAAATACTGTTCTGTTTAATTCTTCTAATAGATCAGTCACCAAAGTTTTTTCCATTAACATTGAAACCAAAGAATTGGTAAATTTATTTCCAACAAGTTTAAAAGGATCTACCATTGTAGAGACAAATTTAAAAACCAATGAATTTATTTTGTCTGAAAGCAGTCTAAATAGTCCAACCAAATTATTTTTAGTAAACTATAAAGACCTTGGTAGCAAACTATTAATTTATGAACCTATTTTATCCAATGTTTGCCAAGAAGCCTTTAATTCCTTTGATTTTAGATTGGAGGGTTTAGAATCTAAAGAAGGTTACAAATACAATGCCATTGTTATTGAATCCAAAAATATTGATAAAACTGGAACCATATTATTCCTTCATGGTGGTCCACATCTATGTTCAACTACAGACTACCTCTATTATTTGAGTTTTATGGCATCACTTGGATATAATATTATAATACCAAACTATAGAGGTTCTACCGGATTTGGAAAAGATTTTATAGATGTTTTGAATGGAAATGTTGGTATCTATGATCTATCTGATTGTGTAGATTCTTTGGAAAAGATTAAAAAGCAACTGCAAAACTCAAATGAAAAGAATGGTATTCTTGGAGGTTCGCATGGAGGCTTCCTAGGAGCTCATTTGTCTAGATTTAAATTTAATGCAATAGCATTAAGAAATCCTGTTATTGATATTGTCTCTTTATCTGTAACATCTGATATTCCTGATTGGTCATTTTATGAAGCTGGATTAAAACCTCATGGTAAGTAAATTATTTCTTATTTTTTTCTTTAAGATTTACTAATGGTTTTAAACGTTTAGGTACAAATAAAAATTATAATGCTATACCAACTCTTGAAGAGTTGAATAAAATGAGAATTTGTTCACCCAGTAATTTTATAGATGAAATTAAAGAGAGTAAAACCCCTTCATTAATAATGCTTGGTGAAAATGATATTCGTTGTCCCTCAGCCCAAGGTCTAATGTTGTACAATTCATTAATGGAAAGTGGAACTGATACTCAGTAAGTATTCATTTAAAATTTATATCTTGCCAATATATTAACCATTTTCTATTTGCCAACTCAGATGCCTCATGTACCCTAAAGGAGGTCATATGTTGGATACTATTGAATGTAAAGACCTGTGGATTCACACAGCCTTGTGGTTTAAAAA
The DNA here is from genome assembly GCA_000277445.1 of Polysphondylium violaceum. Lineage (NCBI taxonomy): Eukaryota > Evosea > Eumycetozoa > Dictyosteliales > Dictyosteliaceae > Polysphondylium > Polysphondylium violaceum. The sequence continues at coordinate 19,825 of AJWJ01000066.1, read as the reverse complement.
ATATCTTTCATAATCCCTCTCAAATTATAAAGACTATTCCACTGAAAAAAAAACCTTGATTATCAAAAAAATAAATTCGCTGAATCCACCAGGGTTTTAATTTCCACCAGAAAATAAAATAACAAAGAAAACTCGGCTTAAGAAAAGAAAAAAAAATTAAAGGCTAAAAAAGATATTTATAGGGAAGGTAAACAAACACCATGAAAAAAGTGATGATTGAGGTTTAGATATCATTATATTGATTGAATCTTTGAAAGAAAAAAACCAACTATGAGTGAACAAATTAATAAAATTGTAACACTGCCATAGTAGTTGTTGAATGTCTTTTCCTTTTTCTTTTTTTTTTTTTCAATCGATACAAAACATCACAATCACATACTTTTTCTTTTTATTCTTAAGTTTGGAATAATGATGATGAATAATATGAAGATGAATTCTATGAAACAAGAGTTGGTAGTAGAATATAGGGATTGTTGAGTAAATTTTAAATCTTAAAAAGAAGAATTTTCAACTTTTGAGAATTGCTACGTCAAAATACCAAGACACATACGCACTTTGTAAACATTATTATAACTATTATTGATCCATAATAATTGATAAAGCAAAGACATCAACAAAAAAAAATGATTTTTAAGGGGAGAGGGAGGGGTTTTTCTGAGGATATATAGGCTATAGAGGAATGAAAATGAGTAGGATTTTGTTGTGAAAAAAAGAAATTTGAGTTGAGTTATTGGTTGTTGTTGTTTTTTTGTTGATTTTATATTTTACTATTTTTTTTTTACTATTTTAATTTTTAGATGATTATTGTTGTAATTGGAAAGGGAAGGGGAGATGGATTATATTATTATTACATTTTCTTTTTTTTCAATTCTTTTTCCATTATTTACCAAAACAAATTTAAAAAATGATTACATATAATATTTTTTAAAAGAGATTGGAAATTGAATGGAGAAAAAAAGAAAAAAAGGAAAAAAAAATTATCAACAGCGATGTGTGTAATTTCTTTTTTCTTTTTTCCTTGTTGTTTACCTACTTTGATATGGATGAGAATATTCCCAATCCAAATCACTTTTCAATTCCTTGAGAGCTCTATGAAGATCCCATTCATTGTTGGCAAGATAACTTCGAGCATCTTCTTTGGAGATACTTTCAGAGACGGCAATCAATTGAATAAGCTTTCTTCTTTTTTCATCCTCTGAAACAGGTGGTGTTGGTGGAGTTGTTGTTGGATTTATTCCAGATGCTGGGACCAACAAGGTTTGATGGGTTATGCATTGATTACTTTTAATGAGATTGATTTTCTTGAGAGTTTCAATAGAAGTATTATATTTAATGGCAATACCAGCAAGAGTATCTGATGTAGTTACTCTATGCTCAATCCATTGAACTTCTTGTTGAGATTGTTGTGGTTGAGGTTGTTGTTGTTGTTGTTGGAAATTGTTATTAAAACCAATATTGTATTGTGGAACATATTGACTACTGCTATCAATTGGGATGTTATTGTTGCTATAGTAGCTTGGTTGTTGAGCTTGATATTGTGGAGGTGGTTGTAGATAATAGTTGAAACCGTTGTTATATTGTTGTTGAGGTTGTTGTTGTTGTTGCATATAACCATTATTATTACCAAAAAACATGCTACCATAGGAAGGAGAGGTGGAGAGGGGAGGGTATTGTGGAGTAGAGTTTTGAAGAATTTGGTTTGATTTCATTTGTTGGAGGATTTTCTTTTGAGTGATGAGGGCGTTGATCCAAGCTTCGGTTTGATGGGGGATTGGGGCGTAAAGATAATGATTTCTAGTGCCGTCATTGATAACCATACAAATTCTAAAATCACTATCGGTTGCCATCTTTCTATAGTTTACAGTAATGTCTGACAATTGGAAAACACGATGAACCTTGGTATCGGTTTCGTCATAGTAATTGATGAGTGTGGTAGAGGTTAAACGGAACCTTCTCTTGGCCCAAAGACCCAAAGTTTTACCTTGCTTCTTTAAAATGCTCTCAAAGAGAATCTTTTCTGCGCCAATATAACCAAAGTTGAGGTTTTGATAGATTGGGTTGTTTTGTGTGATCAAGTCTGGTTTTGGGATGGTCATTGAATTTAAAATGTCTGCAGTGTCAGAGTCCTCAATGTGATAGGTGCTATAACATGGGGGTGCGTCTCTGCCAGAGCGACTGCAACATATCCAACGGTCCTCCAACTTGTAAAAACTATCGATATGATAGCTACAAGTTTGTGTATTGAATTCATTGGATGCATAAAGTTTCATACACTTTAAACACTGCTTGAGTGATTGTTGAGTTTGTTGAGGTTGCTCATATTGTTGTTGTTGTTGAACTTGTTGTAATTGTTGTTGAAGTAAACCAAGATTTGATGAACTTAGTTGTTGTTGTTGTTGTTGATGGCAAGTAAAGAATCCTTGCTGATAGTTTGAAAAACTGTTATGATTACTGCTGTTTGTACTGTTTTCACCACTTAAACCCATTTTTGAATTTGTAGATTATTTATGACTAGAATAATAGTAATTGTTTAAACATAGTTTAGTTAATATTATTGCGCCTGTTTAATTATAGATAATATAGAATATAAAATGAAAATGGGGGTGTATAAAAGAGAGGTGAAAAAAAAAAAAGAAAAAAAAGAAAAAAAAACTGGTGTGTCTGTGTTGTGGTGCATAAACAAATTTTTTTAAAAATTATAAAATAATAAAAAAAAAATAATAGTTGATAAACACACCTTGCTTGTACAATCTGTGTGTATTTTTTGTTTTGTTTCACGCGAATATATATTGACCTATGGGTGAAATAAATGTAAAAAATGAAAAGTGTTGTGTGTGTGTGTGATAAATGCGTATTTTTTCTTTGTTTTTTTTTTTTTTTTTTTTGTATCAAAAAACTATTTCCCTGGTTGGGCGCTTTTATGATAATGAGAAATTGTGTATAACTTACCCAAATAGATAAAGGGATAACTATTGTATTGTTATTGTTCTATTATTATTATTTCTAGTTCTATAATCAGATTTGTTATAATGTATGACTGACTGTGATTATTACTATTTATTTATAGATAAAATAAATAATTTCCTTATTTAATTTAAAATTAAAGAAATTAAATTATTGGTATATGTTGTTGCAAAATTTTAATTAAAAAGTGTGTGCAGAGAATAAATAAATATATATCTATATATATTATCTAATTTACGATTTATAAATTAGTGTAGAAAAATATAAAACAAAAAAACAACAACAAAAGTCTAGTCCTTTTAAAAAAAAAGAAAAAAAAGAAAAAAAAGAAAAAAGATGCAAGCTTTGAATGGTGGGACGTAGTTGGTTATGGAGAGTGTGCGAGAGAGAGACTATAAACATCAACAGCTTCATCCTGGGGTCAGTATCATTGTTTTTTTTGTAATTTTTAAAAAGTTTTTATTTTTTTTTTTGTTTTTTTTTGAATTTTTTTCCAATTTTTACTGACCGGGGAAATGGGAAACTGTTTGTTTTTTCAAATGAGTGATATGAGAAAACTTGGATGTACCAGTAATTTGTTGGTAATGGGGTGAAGAACCCCTAAAATTAAAGCGATTGACCTGTGTAAAGAACCAAGCACAGGCTTTCTTTTGGTGCAATTCACATCACAATAAGCTCACACACAGGGCTGGGCACACACTAAAAAATAAAAAAAATAAGCAGAGTGTGAGGGGGTGTCAGCACTCTCACAGTAAAATGTCAAATACTAGTTTTTGGAAAATGCGCACAACAACATCCTTTTAAAGAAATTTATTGATTCCCCCTCTTAAGATTACACCCACTCCCCTTTATGTCTCACAAAACAGACTCACCAGAATATGTATTATATTAAATTTTATATAATATTTAAAATTTTTATCTTGATTTCATATAGCACTTTTTACTCTTTTAGGGTTCAAATGTCAAGATTATTATTACGAATTAATTTATTATTACTGTCTATCTATTTCTTAAAATGACAACAACTTCCCCAGAGAAAACAGATTTAATTCAATTAAAATCCTGTTTATTGGTAATATGTTGATCTGTTGAGATGAGATTTTTTTTGAGTTTAAATAATTTTAATTTTTATTGTAATTTTGACACACTGAGGATAAAAATAAAATAAAGAGATAAAATGATGTTTATATGTGTAGTGCAAGTATTAGTTTTTATTTCCACTTCACACTTTTTTTATTTTTTTGAATTTTTTTTTGAATTTTTTTTGAATTTTTGAATTTTTATTTATCTCCATTTTCTGTGTTTGCAAGATATAAATATATATACACACAATGAGTACAGCAGATATTATCGACGATGATTATGAACCAACCATTAATAATCTCTTGGAAAAGAATTCATTAAAGTGGATTTTCATTGGTGGTAAAGGTGGTGTTGGTAAGACTACTACCTCTTGCAGTGTTGCTATTCAATTGTCCAAAGTTAAAGAATCTGTGTTGTTGATCTCCACCGATCCAGCCCACAATCTCAGTGACGCATATGGTCAAAAGTTTAGTAAAAATCCAACCTTGGTCAATGGTTTTAACAATCTTTATGCAATGGTATATACCTATAGAAATAGCACATATTAGTTGTTACTGCAATATAGTAGTAGTATATTAATTTTATATCTAAATCAATCTATGTAATATACATACACAATAGGAAATTGATCCAACACCAGATCAACTTGCACCAGAGTTTATGGAAGAGTCAGGTGGTGATTTGTTTAATTTTAAAGAACTTGCTCTTAGTATTCCAGGTATTGATGAAGCTATGAGTTTTGCAGAGGTTATGAAATTGGTCAAAACAATGGAGTTCTCTGTTGTAGTTTTTGATACTGCACCAACTGGTCACACTCTTAGACTCTTGTCTATTCCATCAGTTTTGGATAAAGGTTTAGGTAAATTCCTTTCAATGCAACAAAACTTTTCAGGTGTATTTTCAGCTGTATGTACTCAAAGAACAAGATGATTATAGTTGCCGCATTCACATTCTAATAATATTTAAATTAGATTTCAGGTATGATGAGAACTGATGCCAGTCCAGAAGCTATTGAATCAAAGATTCAATCAACTAAAAAAGTAATTGAGGAAGTAAATACTCAATTCAAGAATCCAGTATGTATTTATATAGTAGTAGCAGCAAAACAACTCTTATTAATATTATATCATATGATAATTAGGATCTCACTACTTTTGTTCCAGTTTGTATTCCAGAATTCCTTTCAGTCTATGAAACTGAAAGATTAATTCAACAATTAACTAAATTAGATATTGATGTTCAAAATATTATTGTTAATCAAATTGTTTATCCAGAAAAAGGTATGTATAATAATAGACTAATCCCTTCTTGATATTATTATTCTAACAAAACAATACATATTGATCATTACTTAGATTGTAATTTATGTCAAGCTAGACAAAAAATGCAAAAGAAATATTTAGATCAAATTGCAGATTTATACATGGATTTCCATGTCACCAAACTCCCACTTCTCAAAGCTGAAGTTAGAGGTGTACCATCACTTAAAATATTTTCTGAACTTTTAGTGAGTCCATACGATCCATCCAATCCAGTCACTTTACCAAATCAATAAATCAATGAACTCGTTTATTATTATTATAATTCAATATACATCTCTACATCTATATATCTTGATATACACATATTTCCTTCGTCTGTGCATATTTATCTTGCAGAAAAATTCAAAAAAAAATTCAAAAAAAAATATTTGTTTTTTTTTTTCTAAAAAAACGACGAAAGATAAATTACGATTTTTTTCTTTTTTAAATTGAATAGCAAAGCATCATACACAAGCTCTGATTGTAAAAGAGGACAGACGATAACAGTACTATAGGAATGATTGGTCTAAATCTTTTACGTACTCAATCAAAATCTACAAAAAAAATACTCTTTTTAACATCAAGAGTATTAAATACCCGTAGTGTTGGATCAAATGCTTTTCGATCATTTTCTACTCTTCATCAACAAGAGCCACAGCAGCCCTTGTCAACAACAAGAAAAACAAACACCACCACAACTACAATAACATCAAAAAAAGGAATTTTTAGATCACAAATTGAGCAACAAATACAACCTTTGGAAATAATAGATGGAGCAGTGATTCCAATACCAGAATTACCAACTACTTTATCAGATTCTGATATTATTACATTTAGAGCACTCATAGGAAAAAATGATAGTGTATTTGTCGCTTGTTTAGAAAAGTAATATTGATTTCGAGTAATAGTAATATAAATAGTGTAGATCGATAGTACTAACAAACTCCCCAACCACTTAGAATATGTAATATAGCAGATCCTAAAATGTCTTATGCAAAATTAAATATGTTTTTGTCAAAAATACAAGCAGACAAAAAAGTAGAGCATCTATTAAAGACATATTATTTTTTCCAATCTCTATCAAAAAAACCAACAGGATATGCTTATGAAAGTATTTTTTTAATTAAAGAGTGTTTGATACACGATCAACCAGCATTGGCCAAAGCATTTTATTGTCTTAGCAAGACACTGAAAACTTATCCTCAATTTCATTTGATTTTGGATTATTATTTGGAAAAAAAAGATTTTAAAGCAGCTGGAGTTTTCTTTCAAGAGTTTCATATTTTGTATCCAAAACTATGGGTTGATCAAAGGACACCCAATTATTTATCCATCCTCGCAGAGTACATGGATGTAAAGCAGGTGATGATTGATTCATTGGTGGAATACGACAGCAGAGATATACCAGAGAGCGACATGTCGCAGTTGATCAAAAATTGTTTCAACATTAATAATTTTAGTCATGACCTTATCGCAACCATTGTCGAAGGCATGGCTGAGGGAAGAGATGTAGGATCCAATATTTATCGTAATGTTATAAAGCGTTTTATCATTGCAGGTGATACCAAAAACACATTAAGGGTATTTTCTAGCACCTATAGTAAAGTTAATCTTGGTTACTCAGTTTTCCAAGCTCTCTATACTTTTTTGCCTTTGGATCACAATCCAAAGGCCTTGTCTGGCTTCATTAATGCATTTCTCGATTCAATGACAGTGATTGATCCCTATCCTGCTAGTATTGAGCTTAGTGTAGCTATTATTTACAATCAATTAAAATCCTCCCAATTTAAAGAATCTAATCCAGCATTGGCAGAAAAGAGTGCGACCATTCTAAACAGTGTCAAGGAGGGCTTAAGACATTTCCCATCCAGTTATGTCAAAAACACCATATACAATATAGTCACATTTTATCTTCACCACGATCAATATGATCTCGCATTACAATGGTTCTCAGACTCTTTGCTCGAGTACCGTCTTTCACATAGTATAGAGTTGTTTTCCTGTTTCCTTTTCTACCACAAATGCAGAGAGTATCAATTTGTCTACACAGATCGTTATCCACTCGCTACCATTAAACCCAGTCCAAATGATTCCTATGTAACAACAAACGCTCAAAGAAAATCAAAGAGAAAACCAGAGACCGTCGAGGAAATGGCTCAAAAGGAAAAAGAAATTAAAGACAAATACTATCACAATCAATTATTCAAGTTTTGGCAACAACATTCAGAGACTTTGATTCCCGATCGAAAGCCAATTCTCAAGCTCCTCGAGCAATATCAAAATCTCGATGTCTCTCTGAAACTAAGATTTGTGGAAAACTTTTTCAAACATCATGAGACACCAATAGATCACCTCTTGCCAAATACTCCCCTCAATACATTGAATGCCACAGACAAAGAGTTGACATTGATGTTGAAACACAACGACCATAATTTAATCATTGATTATCTCAATGCAAACTACTTTTCAAAGAATATCATTCCTCAAGGATCACTGTTGATAGAGTGTGCCGTGTTGTTGAAATCCTCACATTCCTATGTAAAATTCTATGACTCTGTCCCCACTTTTGTAAAGGTTCTCTTGGTGAATCCATATGTTGAAGAAGCAAGTAAACTCAATTTTGGCGATAAAATTATGAAAGTCACTCCATTGGACAGCCAGTTGAGACCAAGAAACGAGCATCTCTATCACATGTGTTTTAGTTATGCCATAAACAATAATATGGTACCCCTAGTCTATGATATTCTTCACAGTATTTTGTATTGCCAAATTCAACATTGGATGCATCCTCTGTGGAAAGAGGTTTTAGAAGAATGGCCTCTACCAGAATGGAAAGAGCTCTCTACATTGGTGTTGCAATACTCGAAAGCCTATGGAACAAACAAATTGTTTTCCTCTCTTTACATGACAAACTATTATATTCGTATCAAATTGGAAAGTGGCCAATACAGTGAGTGTTTAAGCTTTATCAAGGCTCTGTCCAGAGGCTCAAGAGATGAAAAAACAATGGAATACACTATCAAATTGTATAGAGAATTGTTTCCACTTGAAAACAGTGAAAAGTCCAAAGTCAACATTAAGGAATGGCAAACCATTAAAAAAGAGCATTTCCTATTGGATGTCGATCTTACACCAACATACTATCAACATCTCTTTGATACTCTTTTGGCTCACAGACAAGAGAATCAAGAGTTTATTTTGGAATATATAAATGGCAAATTCAATGAAATAGTCTCATCAATCAATGAGTCTACACTCTACAGCTTATTAAATCATTTTACACAATTAAACAATACAGATATGGTCAATAGATTATTTATAGAATACACCAAACAAACAAAAGGGGGTTGGCCAAAAGAGAAAAAGTCTTTTGTATTAGGAAAAGTGATAGAGTTGATGAAAGTTTATAATAATAATAATAATAATGAAACGATTCAAGAATTGTTATCAAAACAACAAGGTCCATTTGAAGCTGAAGAAGTAGTCGTTAAACCTAAAAGAACATATGAATCTGGACATTTAATAAAATCTGGTATTGAAGGTAAAATTAGAATGATTTTAGATCACAACAATCATTTCCAAAATGAAATTAGATTGGGTGATAATTTAAGTAGCGATAAATAAATAAATATGGTTACTAGAGCGATACTCTTTTCTTTTTTTATTTGATATATCAATTCTTATTCAAAGTGTTGTAATACATTTGTTAAACTACTATAGAGTGATACTAGTGATTTGGGTAGATTGCCTGTTTTAAATTGAGGATATACGCCCAGGTATTGCAGTGTTGGGGGATACACACATTCTTGCCCCTCATAAGCAGGCTCAAAGGTTAATTGATCCTTTTCAATGACTAGTTTTCTAAGTGATTGAGGGAGATACTGGGATGGAATACTATTTGGCGCAGAATCTGTGAGCCTTAGTGTTTTTAAATGTTGGGGTAAAGGACACTCTAGGCCACGAGAATCTAGATAGCTAAAAATAAGATCAAGGGTCTCGATATGAGTTGGAATTTGATTCAGGAAATGACCGTTCCCATTAAAATTTGATAGCCTTAGATGTTTTAGTGAAGCGGGGAAATGTGGCAAGATTGAAATTGATTCTGTGTATCTCATATGTAGTAATGTAAGAGAGCTAGGAATCATATCTTGAGAAAAAGTATCATCAAATGAGGGAAGGGCCAATGATTTTAAACTAGGTACATCTGGAAGAATACCTGGGGCCAGACCATGACTGTAGCCATAGAGTTTTAGCGTAACAAGAGAGGTTGGTAACACCCCATAGTCGAGTTGTTGATTAAACGAGTCTAATTCGATATATGTAAGAGTATTTGGCAACACAAATGGCTCAAATGGTTGATTATAGTAGTATGATTTAAATATCTTTAAATTGGGGGGCAAAGAGCCAACTTTTAGTTCAAGATTATAGTCACTTAGCTCCAAATCAGTCACAGAGTGAGGTATAACATTTGGTTTCAATTCAACAACCAAATAGGCAAACGTCAACTTGGTAACGGTGCTGGGAATCAAATTGGAGTCTACCTCGATGGTTGGGCCGAGTCTGAGATACAGTTGGGTGATATTATACTTTGTATTAAATACAGGTCTTTGCTCCAAATCCTTCAACATATTTAATTCAATCTCGACTGGTTTTGATTTGTTTTCAGGAAGCACCGATTCATTAAAAAACGTAAGATTGTCGGTGTTGTAGTAAAATGTAATCTTTTCAATGGAATCTGGCAGCACACCTTGATTGATTGTGTGATGATATCCACTTAGATCCAGTTTCTTTATTGTTGAGGGCACCATATTCTTTTCAAGTGGTGTTGTAGGCCCAAAGTAGAGGGAAAGGTAGAGCTCTGTTAAATCAGGGCCACAGTTTTGTCCAATCTCTGAATTATTTTGATTTAAATGTCTAATATTGCTCGGCAACAGTTGTAACAGTTGTGAGAACTTTGTTGGCTCCATGGTTTGGAATACATAGAGTTCAGTCACCAAGTTTCTGTATTTTTCATCGAGGGCCATGTATTGGTCCTCCATTTCCAGACCCTCTAAGCCCAGACATATGTTTAGAGTATAATCTTTACATGATAAATAGTTGTAGTTGTTTATTAGATATTCTATCGACACTCTTATAGATACATTTGAGCAGAGATGTTTTCGAATAATTTGTTTTAAATAAGGGTTTCTGTATATTTGATTAAAGAGATAATCCATATCTTGCAGTATATTATATGAAGCGATGATAAATGTAATTTATTTAATTAACAATACAAATATCACGATGAGAAATGCAAAAAATAAAAAAGAAAAAAAAAAGAAAAAAATATCTAGATATATGTCTTTGAGACTCATATGTATGAGTCTATATCTCTAATTAGAGACTCATGATACTAATTAGATACATAGATGCAATAAATATGTTTTTTCAATTACAGATTCAGATTAGTATTGCAATATGTGTTTTAAAAATAAACCAGCAAAGGACACGAATGAATTATTTCATCAAGTTTGACGTAATGTGATAAGGAAAATACCTCTGGTGAGGTGCACAACACCATGTTATCATCATGACCTTCCATTTTAGATTTTTTGATTTTTATTTTTATATTTTGATCATTTTTTTTTGATTATAAAAAAGACGCTTGATTTTGATCAAATTTCTGCTTTATTATACTATTAATATAAATTTCGAAATACATTTACATACAAATATAAAATGATCAATTTAGTTCCAATCACTGGCACATTTATGGGTATTTTAGGTGGATACTATCTCTACTTATCCGCTCGTGTTATTAAAGAAAGAGTTAGACTTCAAATCAGTGTTGGTGATGGTACCAGCAATGTTGTCAATGCTTTGATTGCCTCTCAAAAGAGTGGTTTACCCATCGATGAGAAAGAACTCCCAAAGAAATACACAGACTTGGTTGGTGCTATTAGATCCCACGCCAATTTTGGTGAATACGTTCCAATGGTTGGTGTTCTTGCCTTGATTTTGGAATTACACGGTGCCAATCCACTCTTTTTAAAGACCATGTTGGGTTTATTCACTGCTGCTCGTGTTTTACATGTTGAGTTTGGTATGAAGGCCAAAAACTATCTCAGATGGGGTCGTGTCACCGGCACCATGATCACATTTACCACCATTGCCCTTTCATCCATTGGTTGTATCTATCTTTCCAACGAACACACCTTCAAAGCTCTTTTAAAACATTAAATTAAACTCAAATAAAACCAAAAACCAATATTCATGTAACAATAACAATACTTAATCAGCATCTATATCCATGATTCACACACCATTCAGCACAGAGTTGGTTATGATCAAAATTAGATTTTTTTTATTTTCGAATGGGTTTTTTTAAAAAATTTTCAAAAATTTTAGATTTTTTCAAGGGAGGGCTGACGGTCTCACCACCAATACTTCACACACCTCGCACACCACATCATATAGATTTCTTTATATTTATATATAGATATCATCATTGTACTATTAGATAACACTTGTATTTTTATAAAGAATAAATAATGGATCACGATTCAGATTCAGCAGATAATAATAACAATAGCAATTGGAAAACAAATAATACTATAAGAAAATGGAGTCCAACATATGAGGTTCCGCAACAACAATCAAATACTCCGAGAGAGAATACATCGTCAACAGCAACCACAACAACAACAACAACACCAACACCAGTATCTTTAGACGATGCTTTAAATGAAGGAGGGTAAATACATTAATGAATATTCATATCAATATCGAGATACACATGTTGTGTTGGCTTTATAAAGAAACACTGTATTAACATACACAACACAACACGCGCACTTACATATACATTCAATAATGTAAACAATTAGAATTGTACAGGCTAAGCAAGCAATTACAAACTTATTAAACAAGTTTTTAAAAAGTAGACCAACTAAAGATGATTTGGTTCAAAACAAGATTTTGAAATCAGAATATAAACCAATACCATTGAGATACAGTTTAATTGATCATCTTTGTAATTATATTGAAAAGAATGCATTGTCGTTGGAAGGTGTATTTCGTATTTCTGGTTCAAACCATCAAATTCGTTTATTATGGAGTACTTTTGCAAGTAGTGGTATGTAGAGTTGTTAGAAGACAGAAAGAGAGAAAGAAAAGAGATTACTAACACTATCTATTCATTGTTTGTTTATCTAGATAATATTGAATTCCCATTAAATATTCATACAACAGCAGGAGCATTAAAATTGTATATTAGAGAACAACACGAACCATTGATAGCCTATGAACACTTTTCAACATATATTTCACAATTGGTAAATGATACCATTACAACCAAAGATATAGTTCAATTGATGAACAAGGTGTCGGCAGACAATATCAGAGTGATAAAGAGAATACTCAGAACTTTAATTATATTGGCACGTCATTCAGAGTTGAATAAAATGGATGCCAACAACATGGGTATTGTGTTTGGTCCCAATTTGTTTAAATCGAAACCCGACTCTCTAAACATATTCTCAGAGGCAAAGTATTCAAATGAGTCGGTTACTTTTCTCATCACCAACTATCAATCTGTGTTTCCCGATCTCGAGATTCCAATTCTTGGCACCGAAACAAATACAGAAGATGCCACAAACAAGATTGGTGGTGGTGGAGGTAGTGGTGGTAGTGCAGGTTCAGGTGCAGGTTCAAGTAGTGGTAGTGATGCAACAAACAACAACAACAACAGTAGTAAACCCATATCACCATCATCAACATCAAATAATGCAAGTTCATCACTATCACCATCGTCGGCATTGGGACTCAATAGTAATAGCAACACCAGTGGAGGCAATGCAAATCCCCCATTGTCACCATTGGTATTATCATCACCATCGTCTATCATCAACTCCAAGTCGTTGTCAAAAACACAGTTACAACCAATTCATCCAAGTCTAGAGAATTCAATATCATTGGTTGAAAAGGTAAACAATCCTATATCGCAGTACGACAAAAAAGACTTTAGTATGATTCACCATCTATCCAGCAAACTGGCAAAGACCAAGCATTTCAAGAATGAACAGATTTGGGATCAATATCTAGTGTTGAAGATATGTGGCAATTTGATCAATGCTCAGAAATCAATTCAAAATGCAATGCCCGCAACAAATACGACCAACAACAATACACTAAAGAAAAAGAGTAACAGTTTTCAACAACAACAGCAACAGGTTAGTTTGGTGCCAATGTATATTTTGGTGAGTTCGGCCAATATCTTTTTCTTTGATACACAGCAATATGAGATCCAACATATTCTTCCCCACAACCGATTAAAAGAGATTTCGTTGGATGTTGTAAACAAGGGCTTGTTTTCCATACTCGATGCAGAGACTCACAAAATATCATACTTTTTGGTGCCCAAGCCCAAGGTCATTGATTTATTGGTGAGAAATCTTGAAAAAGGTAGAGCTATTGCCAAGGTGACCAACAAGGGCATGGCTAACCTCCAAGCGAGAAAATTCCCCCTCCTCGAGGCAAACGGATCAGGAAACAACCAGTTTGGCAAACTACCCGAATCTCGACCCGTGTTTGAATCGTTGGCCTCTAGCGGCTTTTCAGAGTTGGATGTGTGGGAGGGCACAGTGGATCTGTTGGAGGTTGTCAAAAAGTTTTCCAATATCCTCGTGCCTGCCGAAAGCAAGGCCGTCGTCGAGTTTCTCTTGCCAAATATCCCCCAATTCAATGGAATCTATCGAAAGTCTTATAAGTTGGATATAAAGACATCGGTATACAAGATCATTTGTCTCATCTGTGAAAAGGCCAAGTTGGAGCCCACCAAATTCTTGCTCAGAACACTCAAGGGCCGTACACTATTTGACAATGTGTCGCTGAGCGATTATGGTTTGGGCACACTCTTTACCGCCTGGCAATTGAGATTTATTGCCCTCGACTCGCCAGAGTCGACAGGAAACTTTGTCGTAGAGTTTTGGATGCCAGATTCACCAGAGTTTAAAGGCATGCAGAAAAAGGCTATCAAAGTCGACGCCTACCAACCCCTCAAGAGAATCATGAAGGGGTTGTGCGACAAGCTCAAGATTCCCAATCACCACTACTACCATTTGATTGGTCCCGAGGGCGAGATACTCGGTGACAATGATATCTTGTCGAGTATTGGTTTGGGCATCAAGTTTAAGACCTGCAAGATGAAGTTGGCCAAAAACAAGTTCCCAATCGGTACCAATCCCGAGCTCGATACACCTATGGTGAAATCATTGGTCAACGATATCATTGAAGGCGCCTGGACCAAGATCCGTGATCGTCACAATGAAAGAATCAAGCTCTATTGCAAACACATGCTCGACTACATTGTCGACCAAACATTTGTGGAAATATCCAAGGCCGAAACTGTGCCAAAAAGAGTGGCAATGTTGTCCAAAAACTCTCGTTATGAATTTTACCAAACCCTTGCCATCAAAGAAGAAGAAGAGCTCATTATTTCCAATACCGACGGCTACAGAAACTCTGTTATCAAAGCACGTTGTATCGTTGATCAAGAACCAGAACAATCACCCAACTACCCACTCTATCGTCCCAAAATCAACATTGGCAAAGGCCCAATCACCTCTCTTCGTGACATTAAAATCAATAGTGCCAAAACTGGTTTCTTGAGTGAATTAAAGGCCAAATCCGAACTCAACAATGTTGGCAATCAAAATAACAATAATTCACCAGTGTCTATGGAAAACAACTTGCGTCCTCAAAAAACCAAAGCCTTTTCCACCCCGGTGATCAACAATCCAAACACCATTGTATCATTATTATCACTTAAACCTGGTACATCAAAATTGGTTGAGCAATTGAAAATGAGAATGTCTATTAAATTCAATGCCAGTGACGTTGAAGATCTAGTTCCCAAAGGTTCGCCCATCCAAACCAGGAGAAATAAACTTTAAATATATATAAATTAATTGTTGTGATAAACAATTATTAGCATTTAATAAATCAATACCAAGTAATCATTTATTTACAATTCAATTATCATTTTCTAATTTACAAACTGATCTGTGTGAATAAACAGGGACTGGACCATCTCAATAAATTCTTCCATAATTATTGGCCAAGGAAATTGCATCGTTCATATTGACACCTTTAAATGGGTCTTTGGGTTTGTCATCCTTTAATACTTTCCACAAAATGAGGAATAGAGGCCAAAGTGTTGTTTGGTTGGTACCTGTAGTCATAGAACCTCCACTTTGATTCAAAGTTACAGAATTGGAGATGGAAGACACTGGGTTGGCTAGTTTAGCTAAACTTTCTGGAATTCTAAAATATTAATACATTATTTTAAAAATTAATTTCATTGATCCATCTACTAACCAAGAATCATTTTTAATAGATGTTTCTTTTATTAAAGTTGATGAAAATGATGAAATAAAAATCAAAATTACTGTATTTATAGTGATTTGAAAATGTACATAATCATTGTATGTTCTCTTTAGGTAATTCGTGTTAGTGTGTGAATAAATCATTTTGTTTTAAAAGGAAATAAATTGTTGTAAAGAAAGAGATCGAAACTTTTCACTATTTCAGTTTTCACCACCATCCTATCTCTATGTTTGGCGGTTAAATTCTTTTTGTGTATAGATTTTGGTTGCTTTTGGAATTTGAAAAAGTGGGTTCTTTAAATGGTAATGCTTAATCAATGCATATGCATACAAACCTTTTTTCCTAATTTAAAACAAACCTATAGGTTATTTTGATTAAGTAATTTTTTTTTAAAATTAAAGGGGTGCAATGATGTGTGGGTGTGAGATGATACAGATGCATGAGATGAAATAATCATTCACCACCACACCACCACTCACACATCCATTGCGATCAAAAAAGGAAAGAATTTGTAAAATTGTTAAAACCAAAATGGTATGATCGTGTGATATAATAATAATAATAAATCTGTTTTTCATCACCACTTTATTGACAAAATAGAAGTTCTGTTTTGGGATAGAGCATCTGGGCATCGGCGTCGACAGATACAACTTGCATCGTGGATGGATTTAGTTCATATACCGATGTGGAGGTCTGCGACACGGTGGCCATGACAAGAAGGTTCTTGGGGTAGTTGTAGTAGAGTTTAAAGGTGCTGATAGTGTTGGCCGCACTGTCGATAGTGTTTATGTGCTGCATTGCATTGCTTTGGAAATCAACTCGGTATACACCTATGCCGGAGCCCATATTTTCAAATACATACAGTGCCCCATTCACTACCAAAGGCTTGTAAAACCATGTTTGGTTGGTGTATGAGGCAATAGAGGTGTTTGTTACTGTCACACCAGCACTGCCACCACTGTAATCTAAAATCGTGTATGTGGTGTTGACAAGATGAGTTACATAATAGTGTTGGTCACTGTAATCATAGATAGCGGAAAATTGCCCAGCCTGTTCATATTGGCCTGTCCACTCTGTATGAGATCTGATAATATAATATTAATACAACTTGTACTAATCACCTCATGCACTACACATACATATTTTGAGAGTAATATTGAAAAACTACCCATATTCTAGTTACGTTGTTGTTGTGTACAAAAGCTAGACTAGTGCTTGTATTTGTTGTACTGTCGTAATACCATTCTCCGCCTGGATACAGCCCTGCTGCATTGGACATGGTAAAGATATCAGTCATTTCACCAGTCTAATATTAGGGTAGTAGTAGTAGTAGTATTAATTAGTATGTTAGTTCATCTAGACGTGTACTTATTCTCTCCACATAACTTACATATGTATCAAGCTCTACCATAGCAGTGTTTAATTGGTTAAACATTGTTTGGTTTGTTATAATTATATTCACCTAAAGTTGGATTGTTTACAAATATGTAAATAGTCTGTGTTTAAATATTTCTCTATCTATAAACACTACATACGGTGTTTTCAGTGGAGCCAGAGTTTATGGTAAATATATTACCAGGTTCATATTGTAGAGCAATACTTTTATCCAATTGTCCATGACTACCATCCCATGATATAAAGTTAATATCGGTGTTATTGATAGAATACACTATATACCCATGGGTAAAACTACTAAAAACAAGAAAAGAAAGAAAGATAGTTATACCAACACTAAAAGTGCTCATTTTCTCTTTTAAAGTGGTGATCCATTTGATTACTTTTTTCGAAATAAATGAGATTTTTATCATTTTTAGAAAATATCTAAGTTTTTTTTGATTTGGGTGCAATGGGGCGATCAGCAATTATATCAAAATGTTGGTGGCAAAGAATATACATGCGACCACTGTTATAAAAAACATTGATAAAATGTTGAACAAGATTAGTAGTTATTTATTTGTTTTTGTATTTTTATTTATTACTTTTGTAAATGGCCAGGGTGTTGCGTTAGTCAGACCTCTGCTTCCCTATGGCGGTGTAGAGGCATACGCAAGTAGTTTGCAGGGTTTATGCTCAGTGATGCTTTCTGTAATAGGACCGTACAATGGTGCTGCTGCTATCGATTCATGCACTCTATCGGCCTCGCCCACGATTACCACTGGGTCATGTGATATTTTCCAAATGGCTACAAACGGCACACACTTTAGTTCTTTGATAGACACTACTTTTAATGGGCCTAACGACTACACTGACATGGTACTTGTTCTCACTCTTGATAATTCAACAGATATATCATTCTCTTTGAAAACACTAGGTGGCCTCTCCTATGGCTATAGTTGTGAGTGTAAGTACATATATCATATAAATGCACAGATGCATGTATACAAATACTAATTTAAATAACTCTAGTATTGCCAGCAAATATAGTGAAATCGATTAATTCTTTTACAGACTTTAGACTATTAGAATCGTCAAATGGTATCAACACAATGCAATTCATCTCTTACTTGACTTTAAATAACGAGATAAAGAGATACACCAATGCCTTTACATGTAATAGCTCACCGAGTATTTCTTGTCAATTTACCTTTATCTCTTTGAAAACACTCATGGTAACGTTGACGTTTAACCCAGGGTTTGCAGCTACTTTCCCCGACACCATCACTATCAGTATATTTGGCAATGATGGTGTCACTATTCCCTCTCCCGTTAAACAATTGGATTGTAAGTAGCTAAAATAATAACTTGGTCTCAGTATACTAACATGAACCATTTTAAATAGACTTTTCAATCGAGTTAACTGTTAAAGATTCTTTTGAGTTCCCTAATCAACCAGGATCGGGATTCTTTGTTGAAATAAGTTCAAATTCTCTTTCAAACAAGACAGCACCCATCAATCTTGATCTAGTTCCATTGGCTGGTAGTATAAATGATATGGCATTCTATTACAAACACCCTAACACGGGTACTGTGCAGCCCAGGTACATTGCTCAAAATGTTTTGACAGCATTTTGGGACCCTTTACCCAACAATGATAATGTAGAGCAACCATCAATCATTACTACTTATGTTGACGGGTTCTTAAGCGTAAAATTAGAGACCAACAATAGATTCTCTATCCGCCAAGGTAGTTCTCTCACGAGTACTTTCTACAATAACTATCCATTTGGTTTAGTTGGAGTAGGTGGACTTGGTGTCACAAATAAAATCTACAAATTTCCATTGGCCACCGACGCGAACCAAGCGCTCTTTGACCTTTTCATTGGAGCCCCCGTAGAATTAAGCTCTAAGATTTTTATGTCTCCTGCTCTAGTAGATACAAAGCCACCAAGAATAGATTCATTAGAGGTTATCATTGTAAACTCCACCCACTCAATCCTCAGGATCCGTGCCTCTGATGATATATCTGGCGTGAATTTGATCCAATTCAACACTTTTGCTCGGACTTTAGACCTCAACAAGAAACATCGTGTCTGGGGAACACCCCTAGACGGCATCTACGAGATTTATGTCCCTTTTAAGAAATCTTTTTGTGCCTGGGCAGTGATAGAAGACATAGCAGCCAATTTGGAAAACTATAATAACATCGGCTTCAATTTAAGATTCAACGTTGATCTAGAGGATCCAAACATCATTACCAGAGTCAATTCAATTGCTTTTAACAACGCCCAGATTATTCCCATTGACGTATCCAATGGCCCCGTCAATGTCACTCTTTCGTTGAACATGCCTGTTTCACAAGAAGAGGTAGATCAAAAGACTTCGGTATTTCTCAAATTAAACTTACACCCTCTCCTCAATAATCCTTTGATTTCCGGCACCTATGTTTCTGCAGGTGAATACAAATTCTCATTTACTGTACCGGCAAAACTGTATCCAGGCTATCTCGACTACTCTATCTTTATCAATGAGCAACACGAGATCAAGTCCACTGTACTTGAGGGTTACTTTGGTGAAAGTGCCAGACTTGTCATTACAAACACCCAAAATGTAGACATGTTGTTCCCTATAGTTACTCTTGCAGAGCCTGTGTCCATTCCATACAGACCCGCCTCTCAAGAGGTTGTTTTGCTTGGGGGTTCGCAGCCTGTAGCCTGGAATATTGCCATCTCAGA